>OMLM01009345.1:3357-20911 GCA_900302695.1 Helostoma temminkii
AGGGATATTGCATTTCTAGCTACAGTATGATCAGAGCCCATTTTACAGTTCTGACATACAGTATTAGTAATAATTAGGACATATTTTTCTTTGCATCACAGCACGTGCTTTTCATTGTCATTGCAGTCGATTTCATCATTTAACATGGAAATGAGTTTCCAAGCATTCAACAGAATCGTGATTGAACTTGTGTCGGATAAAGATGCCTGATTTGATTGTATGGAGAAAATGGGAACAGAAAGTGTGCACCTAGACAAATCAGTTCAAATGTGTGTGTTTGCAAGAATGGCAGACCTCATTAAAGCAGAGAAATAGCTAGTGGATGTGTCCAGTACGTGAGAGACCTTGTAGTTGTTATTAATATATTACCTCTCTGTGTCTCAATTTAACTGCACTTTCAGCTCACCTTGACTGACCTTCCACACACACATGCATGGATGCACATACACTACACACACACCCCTACCACACAGAGTCACCATACCAAAGGGAATTCACATTAGGGACATTTCTGCTCATATGATTGACTGCTTCGAATAAAGGACCTTGGAAAAACATCTGGGCAAGTGACAAATACACCCTTCTGGCTGTCTGAAGGAGACAGATACTCTAGGCTTTGAGAGAGAGAGGGGGGGGCAGATGTTGAGCTATCTCCAGTACTACACAAAGACCTGCCAGACTGCTACTGCTGGCAAGGTTTGTGGGCTCTGTGTGTGTGTAAATGCATGTCCTTCCCAGCCACTTGACATCACATAGCCCTCTCATGGCAGCCTCTTAGATCGGTAGCAGAATGGATAAGGCTATTTAGCAACAGCTTATTTGGTCTGGGTCAGACCTCCAGTAACAGTTTAATGGGTGTTGTGGGTGGCTGCTACATGGAGAGAGAGCAGCTTTATCTGCCCATACACACCTTGAGCTTGCAGTTGCATGAAAAGCAACTTTTTAAATTACATTTTGACAACCAGGAGGCAGGGAAATGGACATAAGCAAAACACGATTCCAGGAGAATGGGAGAAAATCATATTTTCTAATTTAATTTTATAAGTGGAAAATGCAATTGTTATCAACGACAATTTAATTTCCTAAAATCTGCTCAATTTTTAATGCTGTCAGATACTAGTTGACTGTTTTGATTATATCAGACTTCTGAGACACTCATTAAATTTTCTCATTTAACCCATTATTTGCTTCAAGTGGCCATATCATTCATTTGGGTTTCATATTTCATTCTAGGCCTCCACTGACGTAAGATGATATGGTTTTTTAAGTTTGAAAACTGCAAATACATGTTATTATTCCTCTTTATTATCCAAGACTGGAAAGGCTCATTTGAGCTCTTCCCCTTCTGCTCTGTTCAGAAAAAATTTACATTTTTGTCAAACATACTGTCCAAAAATACCATGCAGTCAGCTAACGGTATTACTGTCACTGTGTGACAGAACAATCTGACAATTTGTATAACATGAAATAGCAGTGACTTTATGTCATACTCGACACACACAAACCTCTACTTCACAAAAACAAAATATGTATAGGAATATAATTTGTTCTATGGTTGATTGGAGCAAGGACTTTTGGCATTATAATGTAGTTCATGAGCCAAGCAGTAAATAAACCCATACAAAACAATAGCTACTTCCTAAACCCACCCACATACATTTGGAACTGCCTGGCTGAAAATCTCCTGGGACAGGCTGTGAAAATAGTCACTGGTGATTTGCCGTGAACAGATATTGCCTTCAAACAGATATTGTTTGAAGTCTGTTGCTGGTCTGTTACTACATCCATGGTTGTTTTATGGTTTTGTCTTTGGGAAAAGTAAATTAATTTTTGCTTCAAAGAAAAAAAACAACAATAAAAAAGATACAGCCTTTTGAAAAACTTATGATAACAAAGCTTATTGGCCAGACTGGGTGTTTCACTATGCAAACTCACATTCATCTCAAGCTTTGAGCCTCTGACTACTGTATGTGTAACATGGGCATAATATAACCCCTTTCAGTGAGCACGCTATGTAAACACTCTATAAACACTGCTGGGATTTCAAGTTTGATGTTACTACAGTGTCAAAAAAATAATAATTTTTATTTAATACATAGATTTTTGTAAGGTTATGGAAAAATGAAAAGAGTATTGCCGTTTACGAACACCTACTGTATTGAGATTTCAAAATACAGTTGTGGGGTAAATTGCAGCCAGGTGCTGCTACCCATCAGGCCTCGTCAGGCCTTGGTTAATTGATCATCAGCAGGTAAAAGCAAAAACTTTGGCATTTAGCTGATGTGTGTTTATACAATGACCAAAGGAAAAGACATAAGCAGTGGTCTTAGAGATGCAATTTACAACCATTGCAACCATTTACAAATTGAACATTTTGATGAGGAGTATTCACAAGTAGAAAGCATTAGAAAGCATTCAAGACAATTGCCAATCTTCCTAATGATCCAAAGCACACTAACAAATCTGCATTAAAAAGAATAAAAGTTTTTGGTATGGCCTAGACAAAGTCCAGAGCCCCTGACTCAAATGCTGTGGTGGGCTTTGAGAATGCTGTACATAAGTGAATGCTTTATACCCCTTAATGAACTGAATCAACATTGTAAGCAAGAATAGGCCAGAATTTCCCCAACAACAATGTGAGAGACTGTTAAGTCATACAGGAAAAGATGACTTCAAATTATTGCTGCTGAAGGTGGATCTACAAGCTACTGAATAATTGGGAGCAGTTGCCTATACAGCAGTGCAGTATAGGCAGAGTAATACACAGACATGCCTTTACACTCCAAACATAGAAACACATACCTCAACACACAAAGACGAAGACATCTACACAATCCAACCTAAACTGACAGCTAGGCTTCTACTGAAGGTCATTCATAATGATTAAAGAGGCACGTTTGCAATGATTTTCAAATGACCCTTGGGACGACTCGACCGCTGACACCTCTTCAAGAGAAAATTACTTTACCGTGCCCTGGGATACCTGATGGTTTAATAGACGGCGAGACAATAAAGAGCAGCAGAATGGGGCAGAGATGTAACGTCAAACATGTAGCCAGACTGAAAAAGCTAATAGAATCACAAACGAAATGTCATGCAGACATGGTGATGTACAGTATAGGCATGTAACAATCAGGCAGGTGAAGCAAACTGAAACAAAGAGAGACAAGCGAGCAGGTATGTGAAGACTTGCACATGTACAATGAGACAGCTGGGGTATCCCAAGCCACAAACCTGTCCATCTATCCAAGAACAACCCCAGTCAGCACCAGTGGGAATATGGCCCCAGTGCAATCACAATACACACACACACACTCACAGCCTGCAGCACCTTTGTTCAAGCCGCTGATGCAGAGGTTTTGGTAATGGCCAAGCTGATGGTGTGATGGCTAATTTCACCTTCACACACTTTATGAGTATGCTATGCGTAATAATCACCCTGAGCCATACAGGCAGTGGATCCCCCCAGAGATCAGCTATGACTGATTTGACATCATAACACACACACACAGCCATGTGGTGCTGATATTTACATATAAACTACTGTAGGAATGTAAGAACTGCGTGTCACCTTCACACATGATTCAAGGTTACTGCAAAAGCATGAAAAGATATGTAAATTGTATATTTTCTTAAATGTATTACAATGGAGATTAAGCAAATCATTTTCTATTGTAAAATATGTCACAGGGCTTTTCTCCATTTTGTCTGTTCTCAATATTCCACACATAATTTTGTAAATAAAAACAGCTGTAGGTTTGAATAATAACCCCATTGTTAGCAAAGCTTTGACATTATTGGGTCTTTTGTATGTATGTGATCACACAAGAACACGAGCTGCTGACATCAGCAGCCAATTCCACCGTATCTGACAGACACACAATTTCCAGGGCTTGCATCATCAGGTTTTTAAAACATGATGAACCTCTCAGCTCATCACACTGTAACCCAGCAATGAACTGTGTTCTACTGGATTCTGTTGCCTGCTAAAATGCACTGACAATAAGTCTTACAAAATAGTTCAGTACAGTGTTGAACAGTGATATTTACAGTGACTTTCTTCACTTGGGCAGTGTTTGATTTTTTATCCTTGATCAGAAACTGTGTATCTATCTTTTCTTCCTTCTAGCCTCCATCTAGACAAAAACTGCTAACTAGCTCCCTCATTACCCTTACAATTGGTATTTCAACCAATAAACCATGTCTAATTGCTTTGCTGGGAAACATCTTTTAGCAATTACATTGCATGACTAAAATAGCTCATTGCATAGAAACCAACAAGGGATATGAACACGGACAAACAAGTATTTTAAAATAAAATTCACAGCCTGTAGTTTAACTAAAAGGGAATAAACATAATGCAATAAAAGTAAAAAAGAGACAGAAAGAAGCAAAGTAAGAAACAGCAATGCACATAACTACTGTATCACTACCTAACATGTTCTGGAAAATGTGCTCATACATTTAGCAGGCAATATGAGCAACCTTAGTTTAGTGCATTAGCAAGATAATATTTGCTAATGAGGACTGTTATTTTTTTGTAATATAACTGTATGAACCACCATCTGTGGCAGAATTTTTGATATTACAGTGGATAATTGAAAACCTTGTTGTGCAAGTGCTGCTAGTACAGTCAACATAGCCAATTAGGACTGTTTTATCATCATTAGAACATAGTACAAAGATTGTTATATGCATCATGCTGTTGCCATGCTCAACACATAAAACAGTGATTAAGCAATGATGTGTACTAGCTTTGGCAGACAGCAAAGGTGTGTCAAGAAATGTTCAAATTAAGGGGCCAGAGTGGGGCACGCACTCACAGTCACCTCGATGAGAGTTACTAAACAATAAAAATGAGGCCAGTTGAAGTTTTTCAAAGTTTTATTGCAAAAATATAGAATCTGATAACACACTACAAAAACATCAACACAAACATAATACATGACAGTCTCAAAGACAAACCAATAGCACATTAATAGCTATTTTCACTGTGCTTTTAATGAATCATAAAACTGTTTTTTAAAACCTTATGTGTGAGTTTCTGATAACATGAATATTGTTTTGGACCTGGGGAAAACCTAATAACCACATGCCTGGTTTTCTATGTTGACACTGAGTGAAAGCTGCACATTTTCTCTATGTGTGATGACCCAATGAATGTACCTATTTTCCACTTCCTGAGAAGTTAACTATTCAGTCACAAAGTGGGCCAGGCCACGGGAAATAGAAATATTTTTTCCACTGTAAATTTGCATTTGAAAGTTTAAGTCAAGCTTATTCCAAACATCCTGGCAACCAAGACTCCTGATGTACATGTTCTGGTGAACTTGTCTTAACTGTACAGTTGCTCTTTGACTGAGCAAGTACGTCTGATGAAGGAAAAATTTATGATCTAAGCATTTGAACTGATCAAACAGCTTGTCAAAAATACCTTCTGTCTGTCAGAACCATGGCCCCAGATATAACCCTGCCCACTTCTCCGCTTTATTTCTGAGGTTTTCACAGACACCAAAACGTGTTTTTCAGGATGACGAATGAGTGTCTAAAAACCACTCAGATATCAGTGCAATATTTTATTGTTGTTATATCCCCATGCATTTGTGTATACAAATGTTTTTTTTTGCTATTGATATCATGTATCAGGTATTGCTTTTGTACATTTTCTAGTTTATGGATTGCTTTTACTATCGAGCCAATTACAACAAACCCCAGATGAATAGAAATACAAAAACCTTTTGTGGACATTTATGTGTATATTGATGTAAATAAATTTACCCCTCTCCGAAAGTCCACTTCAAACAACAACAGTTGTTTAAATGAGACCAAATGTGTTATGGTATTTCATTTTGTACTATAAAGTTGATTCCTGCATAAACACTTCACTGAATGGTTGATGGATTTCCAGCTGATGGCTGCTGTAGAGTAATAACACATTAATAAATCTTTGCTGGTTTGCTGTGCTTTTGTTTTGTCTGCAAAATGAGAATCGCTTATAAGAGACGGCAAGGACAAAATCATGCCATTGCAAAAGTGCTGCGAATAAATCATTTAAATTGATGAAGATTTTTTTTCAGAAATATCTATAAACTAAAACTGTATAGTTATATTCACACTTATAGCAGTGATCATGCTCAAATGCCACATAAATGTCTTGAAGTTTGTTGACATCAAGGTCTATTGCTCGGCCTTTACTATAAAATCATGCCATCTGTTCACTGTCCTGACAAACCCTGTGCTTATGTTCTGAAGGTGTATTGTTGTGCCCTACATAAGAAAATTATGCTCTACAGCAATGATTCTTTAGTTAAGTTAGTTTAAATATATATATGGTTAACTGTCACATTTTACACCATGGTAAGCATTGAAGTGATATAATCAGCATTAGTAAATGCAGTAATTACAGTAATTACTGTTTTATTAACTTTTATGTAGTTAGGTTAAGATAAACTAAAAGGCCAGGCAGCTATACACATTTTAGTCAAACAACAGGGCATGGATTTCTCATAAAGTGCAAATTAAATTAGTTCCAACAAACACATTGTCTGACATTCTTCTTATTCACTATAGATATTGTTGGCAAAAAGTAAATACGCTGTTGAAAGTTGGGGCACAAGGGCATACCATTTTGGTGGGTTAGGAAATAATAGTGCTCAAAATATGAGAGGCACTTATTAGGGTGTGCTATTCACCAACTGTTCATGCCCCTGGCATGGGTTTTAAGTTGAACATTAAACTATGGATAATAGAGCCAATAACAAAATTTGGATAGGACCATAACCTACATGACTGAGGAAATTAAAGGAACCCAGCACTTTCACTGTATATGCCTCATTTCATCTGTTGTAAAAGGTGCATCATATTGTTGATGCACTCCCCCACTAAATTAAACATCTGCACAGCCGCGAAAGTCTAGATATACAGACTGCTAAAACGTTGGTTGCATTTCTAAAGACAAAAATAAGAACAGTTTGAATAAAAAGAACACTGTGGTTTAAAAATGCCATAAAACCACAGAGCTAATGGTGCAAAACAGCTACTGTTCCTCAGCATTAAAAAGCAATGTACAATTTTGTATTGTACAGTATGTACTGTAGAAGCTAGACTGAATCTCCACAGATTTAAATGCAGACTAAAGAGGCTTTGCAGATGTTTATGTGCCAAGTACACTTCCACTCTGGTAGAACACTTTGACTTTTACAAACACCTGTCTAGAATATCAATTGTGACCATTCCTCATTTGTATTTTATGAAAATGTTCACTTGATCTTCACATTAGGTTGTGTCAATAGTCAGGCGGCTTTCTACCACCAATGACACCTTTTACTTCAACTTAAGTTGAACTTAGTGATGATGAGACTAAGTGTTTAAAAGACAAACATGTTCTCTAAAAAGAGAAAAACCATTAAAAACCTTACATTCTTCTTGTGTGCTTCTCTTAGCTTTTCATACAGTCAGGTGATACCACCTCTTATAAAACTAGCTTTACAATCTCATCTCTACTTTTTTTCCCCACAGCACTATCAGGACACTCTGTATAACCAAGAAAAATATTAGCATGTCATCTGCAAACAGGATGTACAGTATATCTACTGTAAGAACACAGTTCTCGCTTTATGTGAAAAGGGTCAAGTTTTGCAATAAAGCACTGAGTAGCAATTTGGTGCAACCACACCAAAGTGACATAATGCAAGGGCTCGATCACTGGCATAATTATTTTACCTTTAAATCATACGATACAACATATGTTCACATATAAATCCCTGTGCACACCTCTCCTTCTTGTAGACAGGATATTTATTACTGTCTCACTGAAGGCCATTGGAAATATAAGGTCTTGCACCAAAACCCAAAATGAAACACAATCACCAGCAACATAACATGAATATCTGATGGTTCTGCATTCCTATTTGAATCCACTTAGTTAGAAACAGACGCGCTGGTTGCCACGGCCTGACAGCAGGACATTTTCCAAGTAGCAGGAAAGCTTATTTAGAATATTTTCACTATTTACTAATGTGTACTACTCTGAGATGCTTGATCAACATCGACTTGTCCATATGATGGTAGACAAAAAAAACCAAAAAAACAATGCTCCCTGCTTTAAATATATAATACATTATATACATGAAAGACATGTAGGCAGAGCTGCTCAGTAGTCCAAGAGAGAGTATAATGATAAACACAATCTGTCTACATTATTTAAGCTCATTCTTAAAAACAAGTATAATTAAATAAATGATTAGCAAGTGGATCAATATTACCTCCTTATTTTCATCAGTCCTATTAGAGTGAGGTGTATTGTAGTATGGCAGACATGATGGAAAGAGACTCTGCAGCACGATGAACTGAACAGACTGCTGAGGGTTTTCTGCAGTACCTGAAGGTTGTTGGTTGTATGTGAAGGCTCCATGAAGATCAGAGTGCACTACTGAGTGAAGGCTGCATTGGAATTCTAGTAGAGGTTCCATAAGAGTCTGAGTAAAGGTTCCATTAGAATATCAGTAAACACTATTCCATTATCACATGAACAGGTTCTCCATCAGGCTTGACTCAATTTTATCCATGGATTTCCATACATGAGAGTTCCACCGGATGAACGCTCCACTGAAGATTTCCATTAGAACCTGTGTCACTGGTCAGTAATGTACAGTATGAAGCTGTTCTGAATAAATGTTAACCAGAAAACGGGCATCTGAGCAGGGCTTCCAGCTGAATCTTAGTAAACACTGCTGTTAGTGAAGCTGTCTGTAATGAGTTATTGAACCGGCATGAAGGTTCCTCTGAATCAAAGCGAAAGTTCTATAAAAACATGTGACATATCCAGTATATGAGGCAATTTTCTGAAGGAGTTCTGCAGTAACCAATCAAAATCAAAGAGATTATTACAGTTTTTCAGAGTGAAAATGGCCACCAGCTGAATGTCTGATACAATCTTAGGCTTCACTCTGTTGTTGCATTTAAGGGCCAGAATGGCACTACTGCCCCAATCATTGCTTATCTGACAGCACTGAGACGTCAAATCATTACAGTGTCATGCTGCAACTGAGCATTATGTTCTGCCTAGTGATATACATTCAACCAGACAAAGAGATCTAGAGTGAGCATCCAATGATGGTTATATCATTTTTACTTTGTAAAACCTTGTACCATTTTCACACAAGACACAATTTTAGGTTTCAGCCACTTTAAAACAATAAATGTGGCACTATGTAATCTTGTTATGCATTTATTTGGAAGATAAGTAGTATATAATGCTGAATATGAGCCGGCACAGCAAAAATTCAATCTACTCCAATATTATGTTTATCCGGCCTGAGAATTGCCTTCAATTCACGGACTCCTGATGACGGAGCTGTACCTCCACACAAAATTGACATAGAAAAAGCCATTACTGTTCAGATTACCTGAGACAGGCTGAAAAAAGTAACAGCCTGCTGCATGAAACTCCTATATTTGTGTTACAGCCAAAAAGTGCTGTTTGCTCCGAGCCATATCTGCAGTTAATGTTTCATATCTGATTTGAGAGAAGCCAAACTGCACATTAGAATCTCCAAGATTCAAACAAACAGAATACTTCAAATAAAAAATCTTCACTTGTGTTTGATGTATTTCAGCTCAGTTCACATAGTCATCTTTCTGTCATCTTCCTTTTATGTAATAGTAGCAGTTCAGTTTGGTGGTAGCGCTGCAATGTCGCAAAAATCCACAAACAAGAACCGCAAAAAAATGGAGATCCTCAACTTTAGATCCATATATAATGGGTTTCCTTGCCCGTTAAAAGTGCTAATCCACTCTAGGTCCAACAGCAAATCGGAGTCTTTTCCTCACATCCTAGGTCCATATTTAGTGTGCATGTGAAAATATGTGAGCGTGAGTGTGTTTGTATGTGTATGTGTATGTGTATATATATATATGCATCAAATTTTTACAGTAGTGCTGGTGTTGTTCATATGGACTCTCATCTCCTGAATGCTAGTGATGATTTTTTTTTGATGTCCAGCAAGGTTTACCCCAACTCTTCGCAAATCTCTGAAAAACAGCACACAAATTTGTCATTCTGTGTTATTCAGTCAACTAACACATAGCAGGATGCAACTTATACTGTACAATAATGAGGTAGTTTTTGTAATGCTTTGTGAGTTACAGAGCCATACACATTTCATGCAGCTATCTTCATTTTGCTAGATTATCTTATTGATATAAAGAATTATAGTTTTTAAAACATTGCAGTACAGGCTGTATTGACATTCTGCTTTAAGAGCATGTTGTATTGTTGTATTGTATTGTACTAGGTTCATCACGATTCATCACAGTGCAGACCTGTTGGAGCCCCTGAAAGCAATGCTTAAGAGGACTGCGTCTCTGAATATTATTAAAGTTGAATCAATCTTTTGAGTTTTTGGAACATGCACTAAATGTTACACTTTAAAGCATATCAAAAATGTCACAGTTAGTCCTAATGCCTAAATTTCATACTTTTCTTGTATAGATTCATTAGAGAAATCTAGAACAGCGCTTAAGACGGAGCTCAAATTTGAGCAAATAAAACCAAAACTATCTGCACGACTAAATGTCCTAATAGTTGTACTGTATATGTTTGTATATACTTCAGTTGCCTTACTCCGATGTCATCTGTGCCACTGTTTCCAATGAAGAGTAACCTCCTTCCATGAAGAGTTCAGTGTAACGACCCATCTTGATAGAGTCAAGCCACTCCCCTACGGTCTGGCTAAGAGCGCTGCAGTCTCCGTCTCCACTGGCATGCTCCACTAGCAGGTTGGAAACCCTAGTGCATGGATGTAGATACAAGAACAGAAAAAGTAAGATCAATCAAATTAAAGAACAAGGTAAAGTAATACACGTACTTAAATCTTAATAGATAAAAGAAATGTTATTGCCATCTGCCCTGTTTCACATCATTATCATAAATATAAAGGCACAACATTCACTGTGCAAACAGCACCTTTTGCAGCCCATTGCTGAGCTCCAGTGAGGCTTCATAATGCTGGTTATGCACCATCACACAAAACTGAAAATGCTTCCCACTCAAAACTCTTTGACATTCAACTCACTCTTCACACTAACAAATAGAGCTCTCCATGCTATCAAACTGAAACGTTCATGCTAGCTAACAATATATTCTCCACGCTACAGCTAGAATTGAAGTGTCATGTGGAACAAGGACTGGCCCTGTTGGTGTCCCTTTAATCTGACTAACTGTCATATATTTTTGCATGGGCTGTTAGATATGGCGTTGATTTATTAAGTGTATTCATATGTGTGTTTGCGTGTGCGTAGGTGGAAATGAGAGAACAAAAGATCTCACATCATTTCATTATCTCTGCAAAGAAAGGGTATGAGGGTGTCTGACTAAATGTATGGTTGAGAGCACTTACAGCAATTTCATGCCATTATACACTAATGCAATGCATACATACTGAGGAAATACAAATTGAATGTTTAAATGTACCAATAATCAAAGGACACCCCACTGAATACAATTATGCATAGTGTTAAGGATATCAAGTCACTTTCATTCCTTCGTCTGCTCTGATTTGCTGACAGCAGTCAGCATTTACCATGTCCATCCTGATGTAATTACGCTGCCTCAATAAAGACTCACAAATTACATTTCATATGATCAATGATGAGTCCATTAGCTTCCACTGCAGGGTTCAATTCACTTAACACATAATACGAAAATTAAAGCACATTGAATTTTGAAGACTTAAAATTTTTAATAAAAGGTGAATAAAAAGGTAAATGCATTACAATTTTATATACTTATACATAATATATTTAATATACTTATTTACTAAAGTATACTACAGTATATGTTTATGTGTTGTTCTGCAGTGAAAAGGCCTACCTGTGTGAGGAGTTGACCAGCTTTTTTAATGAGCTTGGGTTGCGAATGAATTTGTCTAATAGACAGACAATCTCATCAAACTTGGGGCGGCTGCTGCGTTCTCGCTGCCAACAGTCCATCATAAGGTGGTACAGAGCCTCGGGGCAGTCCATGGGACCTGGCAACCTGTAGCTCTCCTCTACTGCTTTTATTACCTGCAGACAGTAAAAAGCCACAAGGTGTTACAATACCTCTGGACTGTCCAAAAATGTGAACTTTAAACATTATAACATACAGAAAACATAATAAAAATGCAAAATATATGCTAAAATGTAACATTATCCAGCTCAATTATCAGTGGTCAAAACCATCATTGCGATCAAGCACAAACTTTATATAGAAGACAGGTCATCAGTTGTCTCGTTCTGAGCATTTCGCAGTCTGATGGCATCCGAGACCTAAGAATACCTCGCCATAGTTTCTTCCAGTTTTAGTTCTCTTGAGCAAGATCCTGGATCCTGATACTTACATACTTTACCTGATGCTCCAGGGATGTTCCTGCTCTCTATCTGACCCTGTACTCAAACCTGCATAAAGTCAAGAGGCAAAAGCTAACCCTCTTCAAGTAACACGTCATATAGTGTATCTGATATGCTGCATAGCCTAGTTAATCATGTCCAAATGTAAAACTATGCAGCACTGAATCACAGAAATGTTTTTGCGGGAAACTGAGTTAGATGAATAATAAATAAAGCTTCACTCTCTCTGTTGGAGGATGCAGTGGAAAGCAATGCAATGCAACACTGGAGGGATTTGATTTGCTGAGTTCATGACAGTCTTTCCTTGTGTCAAATTCACATAAAAGACACATGTGACAGCACTCCAATACACATGCATGCATGAAAGCACACATGCCAAATTGCAAGAAAGAAGCACAGCATCAAAATCGTTGCTACGTGCTGAGATGGAGAAGAACTACACACAGCTGATTGGCAGGGAGGAACGATCAGAGAAACAAGAGACTGAGGTGGGAGAAAGAACGAGGATGTGGACGAAAGGTGAGAAAGAATACAGACAGATATTGCATTTTTGAGAGACAAAAAAAAAAGAGAATGAGAAGAGAAGTGAGAAGGAAGAGTAATGGGAAACAGGAGGAGAAATCTTAGAGAAACAGAGTGTGAGAGCCTGCACTTTCTTGCTGAGCAGATCAGAGAAAATCCAGCATAACGCTTTCAATTAAACATCAAACGCCTTCTCCTCTGCTCTCCTCTCATCCTCCTCTCCTCTTCGCTCTTCTCCAGACTTCTCTGAGACAGACAGCCTAATAACCACAAGGAGGAGGGAGGGGTCTGAAGCAGGGGATGAAGAGGTCACTGGAGGGCTGTGCATGCATATGTTGCCTGTGTGTGTGAGTCAGTGGGTGGGGAAGTGAGTGCATGTGTGTGGAGTTGGAATAAAATGCTACATTCCCACTCGTCATGTGATATGATTACACATAATAAAACAACCTCCACACTTTGTTATAATATAGGTGCTGCCCTCTCATTCATTTATTCATTATTTCCTCTTTGATCAAACACATGTAGGTCATTTGGGTATTTGCTGAGTAAAGCTAACTTGCTACCCTTCACAAATCTCTCCACAGTCATGGTTTGGACTAATACATTTTTGCATTAATATTTCAAAAATTACATGAATAATGCTATAATCACATCAACAGTCATGAGAAAACGTTAGGCACTGATGTGCAATCTATAGTCCGTTAGCGTACAGCGCCAGTGTTCGGACCCTCCGGTGCATATTCAGCTGCTTCACTGTTGCTTATGCATATCTTTCTCTAAACCCACAATTTCCGTTTTTCTATTGAAACTGCTCATTTTCACTGTCCACACTTTGTAGTAACAGATGTATTATAATAGATTTCCGCACATATCCAACAGATTTGTCTTTCTCTCATCAGGGTCACCATCTCTCTCTGTATTATACACAAGTCACAAGTAAAATGCTCTCATCTTCATGCTAATATTTTCTAGTCCAAAGTAAAATGGCACAAATAAAACAAAACAAAATATTAACATATTCAGTATTTAATTATTATTATTATTATTAGTATTATTATTATTTAAATTGTGCTATTTTTAAGTCCCAAAAGTTTTCAAACCTTTACAATTTGAGTGCTGTCAGGTATGGTATTTTTTACACTACATCAACAACAGCATAAATTACTGGTAAATATTAAACACATTTCATCATTCCTGTAATCAGAAATATAATAACTTGTGTTAGCAACTCTTTGCTGGATTACAAGGGTTTTAAAACAGACTCTCAGCTATGGACTGGTTGTGATCAAGAAATACTGTAATCTAATCTATTGTGCCTGAAATATGCCCAATCTAATCTAAACCCATGATGAAAAAAGTGTTTTTGCATTTTATTTTTTACATGACTTAAACAGACACTTTTATTACCAAGACAAACAGGAAATTAAAATATCCAAATCTATCATTTGTGCCAACCAGTGAATTCCATAAAAATGCCACATTAAACTTACATCTTGATTGGACATCTCCCAGTATGGCCTCTCTCCATATGACATCACTTCCCACATGACAATCCCATAACTCCATACATCGCTGGCTGAGGTGAACTTCCTGTATGCAATTGCCTCCGGGGCTGTCCAGCGAATAGGAATCTTGCCACCCTGTGTCAAAATACAGGAACATAAGGTTAATACCACTGTGGATTCAAGTGAATTTAGGCTTAAAATATGTTTACATCAAAACCACCAATCACCATGAATGACCTTTTGGTATATGGATACAACTACAGTCAAAATTCAAAACATATATATTTTGTTTCACAAAGACAGAAGAAGGGATGTTAATAGAGACACTTATGCCACATGTGGTCCAATCCACAAATACACTAATGAATACCAATTTAGGACTACATTCATGTTACAGAGTTTCACTTTCTTTAACAAAATCCCTGTCCTAACTGTCGGGGGGCCTGAGATTCCTCTATGTCTTTCTTGGCTTCATTATCGCGCTTTCATAGCAAAGATAGAAAATTTCACAGGATGGCTGCTGAGTTCCAGAGGAAAATGTGTTTTCAGCTGATGAGTAGTGAAATTAGCTTGATGCAGTATTGATGAACATAGCAGCAGGATATCTCAGGGTCTGATTATGTGAAGGGTGTGAATTATGATTTTCTCACTGCTCTGTCAGGAAAAAGAGAGCCAGACAGGAATACAGAGCAAGAGTGAATGGAGATGTAGCTTGGCAGCGAGAGGTGACTGACAGAATATCTGGCGCTAAGGCAGCAAGACTCAGCGCTAATTGACTGTTGCAGATACTGAACCGAGTACTAATTGGCCTTCCTCCTGCAGGAAGCAGCCCATCTTGTGGCAGACGGGATGCCACTCAGCCTGGGACACATAGCTCAATTTAAAACCTGCTGTTGCAGAGTACGTGTTCGTGTGTGTGTGTGCACGCTTACAAGCATGTACATGTATGTGTGTATTTGGTTTGAGCAAGACTTTTTCCGCTTAATCAAAAGCTTGTTACTTCAACTGGAAGAAAATTGGCCACAAATTATGAAGCAAAGTTGTTTATGAATCAAAAGTGCCAAAGATGCAAGTTCAAGTTTAATATAAAGAATTGCTGCTTTTCTCTACTTATAAATAAAAACGCTGAGTTTAAAATTGAAATGACAGAGAAAATAATTCAACACAAAAATAACAATATCTCACACACACACACAATATGCACAGTCTTACCCTTGTGGTATATGCGGCCTCCGGGTCATCTTCCAGGACTCTGGACAAGCCGAAATCAGAGACTTTGCACACAAGGTTGCTGTTAACCAGAATGTTACGAGCTGCTAGATCACGGTGGACATAGCCCATGTCAGACAGGTACCTGTATTTATCACCACAAAGTAAAAGATTCAACTTAATGATGAGTTTCATAATATAATATATATTATATCCATAATATATTTGGATTATTTGGGACTCTGGTATCAGTACCTCATGCCAGATGCGATGCCACGAAGCATTCCTACCAGCTGGATTACAGTGAACTGAGCATCATTTTTCTAAGGGAAACAGAAAAAAAATTATTCACATTGATATGTTTTTTTGTTGTTAAATACTATATAATTAAATCACTTTACAGAGTCGATGGAAACAGTGAATAGATAATGTAGCACAGAGTATGCAAAATAAAAAGGAAAATTTAGGGATAATATTTGGCTCTGATTTAAAATAATAAGAGAAAATGATGTTGAGGTTTAACATTTAACATAGAATCAACTTAATGTATGTGGTTAACTGTCTGCCAATAACTTAAAAGGAATTTTTTGATGCACTCACAGTTAGGTAGCAAATAATCAATGCACTGCTTCTTCTACTAGTTCTATGTACTAATTGTGCCGTAATACAGTCCCAATAAGTCCCGATATTTTTTCCAGACAGTGAACTAATCACTGATATCACAAATATTAATGTGTTCTTATTAATGGCTCTCCTGCTATATAGTCAGACCTAACTCAAAGGTAAGGATTCCTCCGATATTGCCCGTCACTCATTGCTGTTCTAAGTCACATTGTGTTTACTTAATTCAAGTCACAGCACTGATCAACTAGTCCATAGTGGAAAATGTTTATCCAAAGACAATGTTAAGCATCAGCTCCTTCCAGTATAAGTGTAAAGCTGTTTAACCTCGGAACCCCCTCATCCTTTCTCCATTCATGGTTTCAACCACAGTTTCCATCCATCCAGAGCAGAACATACCACTTACATGTGAAATAAGATATTAACCCAAACATGAGTGTTATGAGCCTTATAGTGCATTGTTCATAGCTGTGACACTAATCTGGGAGCTAGTCCAGCCTCTGGTTTTGCTGTGACCATCATCTGTACTGCAACCATCCATGTAATTAATTCAGTAGGTATTCTGTGCTGGTTCCTCAGCTCCCATGCCTCCCTTTTGCCTTCCAGTATTACTCCCCAAAGCATAAAGGACAGTCATGTCAGCAGCTTCCCCCAGACCACAGACCTATAACATATCTTCTTCCTCTTTTTTTCTTGTTTCAGAGATTCTCCTCCTACAGTCAATCTGAGAACGTGATATTCATGTAAAGGCTTTGAGCTTTCCAGTCTACATTCCCTTTCAGGCACCCCTTCACCTCCAAACACCAACACATTCTCATCACCTTTCCTAAATTTCCATAATTTTATGCCTGAAATACGCCATTACTAAAATGTCATTTTGTGTTGAATCATATAACCTTATTTCTTTCATTCCTCCATTACCCATCTGCTGCAGGAGTCTACCTTTTTTTTCCACGCAGGATTGGGACTTGTCTGCCAACTGAACATCATGCCATTGTAACCAATGAATACAATGAAGTGCTCTGGAGAGGGATCACGTAATTCAGATATTTGCCAGCCTGCTTCTTTATTATAGTCTACATTCATCACTCAGCTCCAGAGTCCAAATTGTCTAGACTGTGAAGACATGATTCCAGCAGTGAGTACTCTGATAGCTTTCATATTTTTAGCCAAAGTGACCTCACAGTTGGGCTATGGAACATTTCAAAATGTTAATGTTAATAAGTTCAAAATCTGCGCCATGGTCACAAACTCAGCTCAGCTCCTTTGATAATTCAGCATTACTTGCTGTTAAATATATTAAAAAA
>OMLM01009345.1:40339-63507 GCA_900302695.1 Helostoma temminkii
GGGAGAAATATTGTGTCCAAATGAGTTCCACAGTTCTACACCTACTCACTAAATGTATTGTTTAATTCATTTCACTCAATTTCAGCTTGTAGTAATAAGAGTACCTTTCCATCCTCTACATGTACATGTCTGTGCAGCATTCAGGGCAGTAGGACACACCTGATCCTTTGTCTATTTCAGCCGACTGCCACACACACACACACACACACACAGATAGATGCATAGATTTATTGCCATAATCTGGTGTCTGACTCTCCTTGATTTGATCCTCCACACCCTCATGGCCAAATCAATAAAAATGGGTTGACAGCTCATTTCACATATACAGACACAAAGGCAGAAGTGGAGAAGAGTAGAGGCAAAGAAGCAAGAACAAGTAGTAAAAAAACAAAAAATAAATGTTATTAATTAGACATTATGTTCAAAGATTCAGATATCATGCCAGTAAACTATGATAATTATTTATTTATTAATTTAGCTTTTTATTTTTGGAGCTAAGCTCTCACTGCCTGGCGTGTCTATGCTGCGCTCCCCAAAGATCACCTGTCAATCAAACAGTATGGTGTGAGCACAGTGCGGATTTCCTGTTGATCAAGTTGTAAATTTGTGTAAATGTCTTTTCTTTTGTATTTACCTGTTGGCCACAGTTACTGCCAGCTGTCACTGTTTAGGAAAGACTTATTTATTTCACACACGCTAAGAAAGTATATAGTTTATTTTTACTATGTAATAATAACAATTACAAGAAATTGAGGGCAATAGTACAGTAAAATATAAGGTTGGCCATTTACAGTATTTGTAAAGTAAAGCTTTACAAATATTGTATTTCCTGAAAATGTTACTGTGAAATAGCTGAAAGGAGCCAGTTAAAAGGACATTTGCATACAGACAGACATTTGCTGATAATGTGGTGTTGATGTGTTTTGATTAAATTAAAATAATGCATGGAAATTTATTTCCCCTGGAAGTTGCAAATGATTATGAGAATGATATAACATTTGCAATTAAAATGTGCAAACTGGTGTGAAAAAAAAAATCCACTGCATGCTTTTTCAATGGAAGTCAATTCCAGTTGACTAATAAGCACCAACAGAGTGGATGTTAAGGTATTTATTGTCGTTAATTCTAACTCATTTCCATTTAAAGTAAATAGATTATCCATGCTTTGCAGGAAAAGCTAACTGGGAACATGTGTGGAAATTAACTACAGACATGGCGGCATGACTGCAAATGAATCCTTAGTCAAAGCATGTTGCCTTTTTGAAAGCTTTTACTTATTTAAACGTCTAAGGATTTACCACATGCAGGGGAAAGGGCATGAAGGTCGGAGTAGTCTCCTGAAGACTGAAACTGGAATAAAGCGATTAAAATGCCACATTTTTATCAGTGAGTAAAAATACAGTATATGTTCAGTCTGCAATCTAAGTGCAAACAACAGTTGAAGGGCAGTGTGAAGTCTGTTATGTGGCTGTCAAAGCAAAATAACATACATGTTGACTAAATGTTATTTAAATGCCAACTGATTTATAGACATGCGACTTAGTGATTACTTTTTCATTTAATCTAAGTCTTGAATCTTGAATTTACACTGTACTCACTGGTTGTTTTTTCTGGTTTGACACTATAGTAAAATGGTTATTCTCCCTTAACATGATCAACAGCAAAAAAAAAGTATGATGAATATTTCAGTTGTTAAATTACATCATCATAATTATCATTAAGTCAAACTTAACACCTTTCCTTTCAGAGTCATATAATTATTTGTAAAATTTAAGATAATCAATTTACTCAGTAACAATTTTTTTATTTAATTCAAAAGTCATCATTTATCTTGTTAGATGTCCCAACATATGATGTCTCCAGACGCAGTCATATTAGATTTGTGGATCAGGTGCTTTAACTCCCTTGTGGCCCTTATGCGACACACCCACACACAAATAGTCTTTACACCCGACGACACACAGATACACACACACCACCTGTAGTGAGATTAGTTATGGTCATGGCTGGCTGGCTAAAATGGCTCATTTCTTATTGTGAATGCAACCTGAATAGACTGCCTTGGTAGCATTAGTATGTGTATATATGTGTGTGTGTGTTGCCCTAGGGCAAGCTGTCTTTTTGATACCACGCAGCTTTTAATGCACAGCACAAAGGGTAATATGTAATTAATATGCAACGCACACTAATGTGTCTGCGTGTGTGTGTGTGTGTGTGGTTAATAGGTAATTAATATGCATTACACACCGGCATCCCAGGTAATTAAGGATCCAGTGGTGTCCTGTTTCTTAACGAGCGTCCTCTTTAATTGGAAACATTTCACTGTAAACATGTTGATTTATATGACTGGCTGTTGTTTAGTAGGATTAGTGAGAGTAGGCGATTAAGCCAGAGGGAGAGACATGAAGGGAAAAGTAAATTTAAAGACCACATGTATCTGTGTGTATCCCGAAAATATTTACATTTATTTTTAAAGGCCAACACAGGATGTATCCAAATATTAAATTTCATCACTATAGACATGACAATAACACATCCATAAAACTCAAGGGAAGAATTCACTGGTAAATGGTATCAGTTGTTTAGTTGGCCAACTAATGCGTTGTCCAAATATTGCATTATAAGTAAAAGTCCTGCTTTTAATCTTCAGAAGCATTCTCAGCATAAGGTCATCAACATACCAAGAGCACTATTCAATACATGAATACACTGTTAGGCTTGCAGGCCTGGCATGTCCAATATAGAAACACTGTTTGAATCCTTGTTGACTATCAGGCTAATTGATCTGAGGGATCCTCGTTACAACCACTTCCTTTTTTTTTCTTTTTTACCCTTCCTTTCAAAACACATTAATAATATGATACATAATATACATAATACATAATATGATAACATATATTTATGAAGACCGTCAACAAAGTAATTAGACAATATCACACAAGATGGGGTGCTGTTGTACTCAATATCAGCACAGTTCTGATGCGGCTGTAGAAGACATCACAGCCGTATAATACAGTTCTACAAATGGTCTTTGTTAGTGTAAGCAACAGCAGATTATGATTTGTTTGTTTATTTAATTTGTTGGCTTTGCAAACACATACCACACTTGGCTGCTGCTAAGCAACACAAACAATGATCAAATTCCTCCACACTAGATTATCTAAACGTTGCAACAAGCCATGGTCCGCTGCTTTGATTCATGCACATTCATCTGTATGTTTCCATTTGTTGTGCAACCAGTGTGTGTTGAGAGTCTTTGGCGACACGTGAATCTGAGTATATAGCACGATCGTTTCCAGCTCTCTGTGGATGGTCTCCAGTTCAGTGTAGTTTGTTACAATGTATTATTAAGCTAGCTACCAACAGTTAGTGTATATAACGTTTATTAGAACACCTGTGAAGCAGAGTAATACATAAAGTTAAAACTTTTAGTGCTGTTATGCTCTATATCAGCATTTGTTGTATAAAAACAAATAGAACCCAGAACATGATTTTTTCTAGGGCATCCTTCCTCTGTGCTGCTGTACACTGGTCCACAGTGCCCACTACAGTGTGGAATAGTAACAATGCAGACTAGATCGGGGCTCATGCGAAAACATACCGATTGTTGTTCATGATGAAAACTCACCTACCAAGGCTCTTGCAAACAAAATATGATTATAAAGTGTAATGTGGGCATTTTCATGATGATCCTGGAGCCAATTTGAACGTATGTATCATGATCTTCCTTGCCAGAGTTAAGTGCAGCTATAGTTGCTTTGACAGATGAAACACAAAAAATAGTAAGGCTGAATTTAAATACAATTCCTATGTTGTTAACAGATACTATTGTGAACTAATAAACCAGCCAAAGAAACATCCTCTTCCTGTATTTGTTCCCCAGTGAGATACTGGCCTAAGAAACATAAACACAGAATGTGTGTGCCTCTTTGTGTGTGTGTGTGTATGAATGAAGGTTTCGTACCTTCACGTATTATTGTTTTATTAATGTTTGTGTATGCCCCTGCATGTGTATGTGCCAGTGCATGCTGATATTTGTTAGGACCGTGTGTGAACACAAACAAAGCCAGATGATAATACCATAATAATATACAATCACATCAATGGGCTTTTCCTGTCTGTTCGATGACAGAGGAGGTCATTGTTCAGCACCCATTTATTCTCACAATCCAGCCACAAGCAGAAACAAAGAGGTGAAAAAGGTCACTGTGGCTTTTCAAAATAAACCAATGTATAGGACTAGTGAAAGTATAGTGATCGAGATTAAATGTCAGCAATATAGTAGAATTAAAAAAATCAGCAAATTCAATACTATAATGCTATATCAGATATTACATTATAATTCTACATTCCAGCATTTCAGTTCACTCTCATTCACTTGAGAAAAATATTCCTCAGCAAAGGACCAACGGCAGCAAACACAAATTCCTAGCACCCACTAATTAGGTTTACAAGGGCCAAGATCTCATTGGTGTTTCCATACTCCTGAGAAAATGTGATCCCAGTCAAAGGTGGAGAGGGAGGCATACATGTGAAATGGGATGATTGTGCATGAAATTGGTTGTGAACCTAATAAGATTTCTTTTGACCCATTTAAATACAAGTATGGTGTTTGTGTGTATATTTGTGTGATTGTGTACGAGCTGTGAGTTTACAAGTGCCACTTTAAATTACCCATAGCATGCTGATGTAATCCTATCTGTACTCTGACTCAATTTCCAACAAAATCTGCTTTGAGGTATTTTTAAATCAGCCAGAAGTTACAAGAAATTATCATGTTATCCATTAATTTAGAGCTTTGGTCGCACTAAAAAAGCTGCTCCATAACTCGGACCTAAATGTATTTCAGCCTCACCATCACAATCAGATAAAAAAGAAGGAAATAAATTAAGTGCAATTGTTCTGTAAACTGTATCATTTATAAAGCTCATCACCTGACTTACAAGTGTCTATAACTACCAGTCTATCCGTTCCTACAAGGCAACACTGACTTGGCCTTCATGGAAAGAAGGTAGCTATACTGAATGAAGCATTTTATGAATATTTTACCAAGTGCATGAGTGTGTGTGTGCTCTTGTACTTAAGGGTAAAAGCGAGGACGCACTTCTGGGAAAGTCAGTTTACCCAACAAGCACTCAGGAAGCACTTTAGTTGTCATGACAGCATCACTATGTTGAGATGATGGTATGATGGAGGGGGAAAGGTGGAGGAGAGAGAGAGAGAAACGAAGGAGGAGAAATGTAGTACAGAATGAGAGCTATGTAGTGAATGAAGCCTGTAGCAGTTCCCAGTTGAATAAAATTTAAAAAGATGAGTGGTGACTCTTTCCATGATAAATCCAGTTGATTCATATTTCAAGAGATGATGGGATTTGAAAAGCTTCCTGGCACTTGCAGATTTCTGTGTGATCATTCAAACCGTTAATGTCGCTTCAGAAATTGAGGGAAGTTGAGGATGAACTACATTTATAAAGGGTAACTGAATACTGTTTAGCTCAATTGGTAAAAATTCAGAAGACAAAATAAAATAGATACAGGAGGGTAAATATCTGACTGTGATGCCAGTGAATCTTTTAGGTTTTGTGTAGTTTGAGGAAAATGTTAATTACACTAATTTCACTTTATTTGAATATAACCACTAATGTGTAGATATGATAACAATATGAAGCAATCAATGCATTTAAATGCCTGGTTTCTCTAAGTAACCTATTGTGCATGTAAATGCACCGTATGTAAGCTACATTTTAGAGAAAAAACCTCTTTGTAACAAGATGTTACAAACTTGGTATGTGACAAGAATTACATTGTGAATATTATGTATGTGAAGTCAAATACACGTGCATTTTATAAGATATTGTGTAGCTAAAGAAGACGTGTTACCTACAACATCTTGTATTTCAATGTGAAACCTGCCAAATGTTTGCCGCGATAAAAACCTCATCAAATGAATGAATAAACAAAGCAACCCAAAATCATGTGGTGCCGGGACACAGATCTTTATCAGCACATGCGGATAATCATATTTATACTGAAATGGCAGATGCTGTCAAAATCCCACATGTGCATTTTTGTGTTATGCAATTTACTGTAATATTCTTGTCATCGCACCATCAACCACAAAGCCCATAGTGAAAATGTGAGCTGCTTGTTGGCTAACCCATAGTTCCCCAGAGGAAAAAAGCAGAAAGCCTCTTCACATAACTACACCAGTGATACAGTTTCTGATGGCAGCACCACCACTACGACCAGATCAAGTTTGACATATGCTGCAGTGACTACTGACAGGCAGGCAAACACAGAGGAACATCAGGGAAACCCTGGCAGTGAAACAAAGTATCGTCAAGGGAAATCCAGCTCTACACACGCCACACTCACCGAACGAAAGGATCTTATTATTCTCGCAGTGAGCGGCAGTTCACTGCAGTTCTTTTAATTGATGATACCAACAGTCGTCCTGATTTTCATTTGTATTCCTCGTCTGCTGCCTTCCTTTCTCCCCTCCTCTGCCTACTCCTCCCCAACTTCCCCTCCTCTCATTCCCTGACTTTGATGCCCATCTTCTAAATCTTTTTTTTTTCTTTGTCACATTAATTCAGTGCAGACTGAATCCAAACATCACAAAGCCGTCAATCGTAGGATTCCATTCAGTCCCTATTTCATTTTCTGACATGGCATTCAGCTCTTATCCTCTTATTCCTACAGTCCTTATTCTATTATTCCAACATTGAATCCAGCCTCAGTCTAACATGGAGCCACTCCTCTAAGTCTTTTTCCATCACTCTAGTCAATCATTTTGTTCTTATACTGCTCATTATATAATTTCACTTAGCTCATATTCCATTATACCAGCATTTGAGGAACTCTTTTTTCAATCATTGTTTCATTCAGCCTTCAATGCAGCATTTCACCTGTTCATTTAATCCTTGTTTCGAGATAGTAACATCATTTTGTCCCCAAATCTCAAACATTAAAATCTTTAATCTTTGCAGCCCATTCTAACAATAACTTTGCTGTGAGCAGGCTTTTTAAGAATCCTGTTTATGCATTTGCATAGATAAATCATATCCTGATTACAGTGTTATCCAGAGTTTGAGAATGCCAAAGACAGTATGTAAACACTTAATCATACTGATGTATACGTGTACAAATTTAGTTCAAGCACTCCTGAGAGAATCCAGAAAAAATAGTACAAAAAAAATCTATAAAACTATATAAATTACCATACATGCTGAATATGACAACCCCTTCAGCTCTTCCATAAACTCATGCAAACCAAATATTATTTCAGTGCTCCCTTCAGATAATATTCCCATATTCCTTCCAGTACTCATTGAGCCTGTGGATTGAAACTTAACTCAAACTGCAAACCCCCCCCAATTCTTTCTCATCCATCTCTTCATCCATCTGCTCACTTCTGTCCCCAGTTATCCTTTCTCTATTGCCATCGCCCCTGAAACAACACAATCCATCTCTTTGTCTGTAGGCCTCACACCCTGTGGTGTGAAATCTTCAATTTATCTTGTGTCCCCTTGTTTTGCCATCACTTCTCCTCTCAGTATGTCTCCCATCCTTCCATCTACCCATCCATCCATCCATCCATGAATGTTTGTGTGCATGAGAGAGAAAGGGGGAGGTTAAAAACGACTGAGTTGGATTGTTTGAGAAAGATGGGCAGATCTTTAAAGTGTGTATGTGTGTGGGGGGTGGACTGAAAGGCACTAGCAAGAGTGTAAAAGACAGGAGAATGCTAACGTAGGTGGCGACAATAAAGAGGAAGGGGAAGAGGGAGGGATGGAGAGACAATGAGTGATAGGCAGTGATAGAGATAAAATGAGCAACAGAGAATAGAAAAAGAAAAGCAATGCAGGGTGGGAAAGTGAAGAAACTGACAAAGACAGAAAGCAAAGTGAGACAGTGAGGAAGACGTAGAGATGTAAGAATGAGATAGAGCAGAAAGAGAGAAACGAAAGATAAAGGGGGAGAAAGAGCTGTCCATAATGAGTTCTGTCCTACATTCACAAAGACTGTGTTAAATCATGCTCTACTAGGCAGCACACACAACCAATACAGAGTTTATCTCATATACATGTACTGTACACATTGTATCACACTCTGACATACAACCCACTGACTCACAGTCTTCACCAGGAAAACAGTGTTTATAGCATTAATTGCAAAAGCTGAACAGGCTATCAAGTAAAATACTACATTTTAACTTTTTAAAAAAAAATTTTTTAAACACACTAATATTCGCAGAGAAGAAAATAATGCACCTGAATTTGAACTACTACTGTACACTCTGGGTTCAGTTTCTCCAATGCAGCTCAGCAGATGTTCAGAACACCTCAAAACCAGACTTCTACACTCCACACTCCAGTGTGAGTGACTGAAACACACATGAAACAATGTTTGCTAAAGCTCTGAACACATATGGTTACAAAGCTGTGTGAGAGGAAACCCTGCCATGTTTCTCTCTGTAGACAGTTTCAAAGGCTGTCAGTTTAACACCCTCATCTACATATGAAACTGTATAAAAAAAAATTCCCTGTAGCTTCATTAATTGCAAAGAGTGTGTTTTCTTCTGTCTGTTTCCTTCATTGGCTACACATATGGAGGATGATTAAAAAAAAATCATTTTACTGAGAGCACCTGAGATATTTTTATTCTAAACGTTTAATGGCAAAAATTTGCATATCACACATGATTATAACCATGTACAGCAAAACACTGAAACTCATTAAGATAAAAATGAATCCATCTGCAACTCTGAAACTCTGAAAAGAAAACAGGCCATGGCGTGTCATCTGACTGTCATCTGCTTGAAATATATGTTGCCAGGATGAGGTTTTGTCAGTGTCACCAAAACAACTCTTTTTATGAACAGGGCTACAAAGAAAATACTGATTTCTGGCAGTATCTCTTAAGGTCAGGGTACACCAGAGTATATTCACTTGGAAATAAAGAAAGTGAAAAATTGTTTGCTGTCTTTTGTTCTCATTTGCATTATGACACAGTTGCTTATTATTGAGATGAAGAAGGGAACGCATACAAATAACACTTCTTTGTAAGTTGTACAAAGTGCGTTTCAATAACTACATCATGCTTTGAGCATCACAAATATACACAGTTCAGAATAAGCTCTCAGGTATGTCTGCTGAACACCAGAATGATTTTTGAGCCTTGTCAGCAGTAACAGTCTGGGTGACTGCACAGTCAGTGGCAGTATGACTGCAGGCAGGCCAGTGGCCTACTGACAGCTATTTCCTAATGATCTCCCTACAGAGACTCCATGTTTGACAAAGTGAAGCTAAAACTGTGGAGACGGTACAGAGCTCTGATTTATTGTTTGATTGTAATGAATTGATCATAGCTAAACAACCTGCTGGTTCCATAAGTTGAGCATTTATTGTTGGACCATCTGGAGGCACTGTTTTCTTAAAATCCAATATGTGCACACCGCTAGCCACCCTTGTCTTACATTAATGTTCAAACTATTTTGTACACTAAAATAACACTGAACTGACTGGATATAATATAGTGTTTACATTGTTGATGACTATCTGCCAACATTAGTCCTGTGTTCCAGTGACACACTGTGTTTAATAGTGCAAGTTTATCGGTTTATACGGCCGAGTGACTATGAGTCCAGCCAAGATGCTTTAGGAGTGCTTGACACAACAGGACCAAAAAAACACCTCCAAAGGGGAGAAGGTGACAGCTGGTATTCTGTCTGTATGATACAGAAAATAAGAAGTGTCCATTAAATAAATCCAACTTATGTGGGAGGTGCTTCAGGAAACATGGAGTGAAAACTCTTCAGAACTATTGACAAATTGACCACTAGAGTGCCCA
The DNA here is from genome assembly GCA_900302695.1 of Helostoma temminkii. Taxonomy (NCBI): domain Eukaryota; kingdom Metazoa; phylum Chordata; class Actinopteri; order Anabantiformes; family Helostomatidae; genus Helostoma; species Helostoma temminkii. The sequence continues at coordinate 50,191 of OMLM01009345.1, forward strand.
TTATCTGTAGGTCTGTCATTCTTACATTATTTCTGATTTTTCCAGTGACGACGTGTCTTATTCATTTGCAATATTTCTTATTCTAACTTGTTTCATGTATATTTTTATGGAAAGAAAATTCTGAGGCGATCCCAAAATTTCGAGAGGCGGTGTACTTCTGAGGAATATAACAACAACACGTATAACAACAACACTTCTGGTGTGGACATATATCTGCAAAGAAATATTCCTGGCTTCAGTTTAGATAAAACGGTTTTATGGAGCGGAGTAGGTTTATATAAGAACTACAGCATAATTATGCATTTAAATATTCTGTACCACACAGTTTGAGTCACTGCTATAACTAACCATGGATTTTATCTGAAATTTCTCCATGCTACTCAGAACTGCTCTCAGTAGCACAAGTAGACTCTCGAGTGCAAGTCTGAAAATTGAGTAATTTAAAAGACAGCACAGAGAAAGATTGGAGAGGAGTGAAAGAAAGAAGATAGAGAGGCCCAGGGTGCCTGTGGAAATGGCAGTTAAGTTCAGTGGTGAGAATGTTTGGGCTCGAATCGGAGCTGAACAGAGGCTGTATGAGAGCAGCAAAGTGCTGCGAGGCTCGGGGGAATACCCTGCACTAAGCTTGGGAAAAACATGCACACAGACACACACACAAAGTAAGAAACACTCTTAGTAGAAGAATAAACAGATCCATGCAATTAGTTGAGCACACAACACTAAAAACAAACATGTGCATGGATATAAAAATAAACGTGACGAATATAGCAACCCAAAGGAAACACACATACTGAATTTGTGCATCAAAAATGTGAACACTGGTCTAGCAATAAAAATAGAAAATAGAAAAAAATTTATTTACAACCAATTAAGTATTTATTAAAATAGTTGAACTGCTGTTGTTGCCACACTTCACACATGTACTTTTCCCTCTCACCTTGACAGGATCCGTTGATTTCCTCAAAGCCCGGCTGGCACACACACTTCCCGATAGGAACCAGCCATTCTCCCTCTGTGCTGCAATGCATCCTGGGAGGCTCATATAAAGGAATGGAGTTATTGACGCACTGGCCCACTACCTCCACCAGCTGTGAGGCTTCTGAGCCTGGGATTGTATCGGCGAATTCAGCTAGACTCTTAACTAGAAATGGGCAGCGTTTGTAGAAAACACGCACCGAGACTAAAGCGATGCAAGCCCCCAAATCCTGAAAAGCCAGATAGAAGCCTTTGTGGGTTAAAGGACCTAAATCACGGACTTCTGTGTTGAGCTTCATCACACGGTCCCCCAGGTCCAGCTCTGTGAAGCTCTCATCAGCTGCTATAGTGTCAATTTTGATGTATCTGCTCTCCTTCATCACTCTGTCTTCCTCCTCTGTCATCCCTGTTCCATCTCTCATCTCTCCATCCTCCATTTCCTCCTCGTCTCCATCAGTTTCGTAGTAATACATGTTAAATGTCTCCTTGCAGGTCCCCACCCCTCCAGGCAGACTGTTGCAGTCTCTCAAAGTGAACTTAAGCTCAATAAAGACCCGTTGTGCACCCTCAGTCAGAATCCAATTGGTGTGGAGCCAGTTGTTCTGGTTCTGTTCCATGACCCTGCAAACTTGGTAGGTGTGAATGGGGGCATAGTCCTCATCTACTTCACCAATCTCCTCCCACTGAAATAGAAAAAAGAAAAAGATTAAAAGAGGGAAACAAAATATTATTCAGATCATTTATTCAAGTTAAAGAGTATGAAAATACTCCATTATTCATAGAGGTCCTGCATTAAAAATTCCACTTAACCAAAAGTATTATATGGAAACAAGCAATATAACCCAGATTCTTAACAGAGAGCGTGTGAAAAGAAATGAATTCTTGATTTTCTACAAATCTTCTAAAATGTCTTAAGCAAAACTATTTGTAAAACATGACATTGCCATGACCCTGATTTTGAGAAGACTTCTATATTCAGTTAGATGCCTTCAATCTAACGATGATTCAGTTTATAAGTTATTCAACGTATTTAAAAGGAGAAAAGTCTCATTGCATTGCTTGCTGTGTGCGCTATGTGCACCACACCAACGATGGACAAGAAAGAAAAGAAAAGCAACCAGTCAAGGTAAAGGCTACAGGACCATCTTCTCAAATGCATATTAATAAGCTGTAGTGCTTCTGGGGACATGGCCTTTGGACGTATTAAACAATTTTTTTTGGTAAGCTACATCAGCTCTGTTTCCACAAGAAAAGGTCAAGGTTGCTTCACTGGGAAATTTACTCAAAACATGCTGGAACATACATACAACAATACAAAAGCCAAAGCCACCACCAAAAAATGAAGAAAAGTTTAGACTGTGCTGAGGTGTTCTGCTAACTCTGTCCATCTCTATCTACTAATCCAAAACCTGAAACCAGCAGATGGGAAAAGCGGGCCAAACTACCAGGTGTTACTTTTGAGTAAATGGCTTTACAATAGTTCTGTACTTTCTACCAGTACTGACATCTGTAATGACATCTGTAGTAATCAAACCAAGGAAACTAAATGTTTTGTGTCACTGTCAAATTCAGGTATTACTTGTGCAACTAATGAAAAGAAAGTGATACACAGATGTACAGAGAGTTGAGAACCATAAATTGTAGTAAAAATGAGCTATTGCTATAGCAATGCCATTTTGAAAGGCTTAGGCGAGGAAGTTATAACGAAGACGTGTGTGTGTGTGTGTGTGTGTGTCTAGGTATAGATAGGGAATAATCCTCATCCCTTCCACCTCATTTCCTCCTAATGCTAGATAGCGTTATAGGATCTATATGAATTCACCATGAAAGACAGGTGGAGTTCTCGTCAGTGAAAAATTGAATTAACATGTACTTATAGGTGTTTTCATCCGTGCATATGGTAAAGCCATACCTCTTAGGAGTGTGTGTGAATTCATTCCAGTCTCTGTGTGCATATATGTAAATTATTCTGTGTTTAAGCGTGCATGAGTGAGTGTCTGCATCTATGCCTGTGTGTGCGTCAAACTGTAGCATTAATTCCCTCTGTAGGTCTCCTGGGACGTGGCTATTATCTGCATCACTAGCACTCTCCCATGGCTAATACAGGTGCTTCATCATGTCACGGTAATATGGCCAGAGGGACCAGACTATGATCTGGTGTTATAGCTTAATAGCCCACATTAATCAATCCTTGCTGTAGCTATTGTGTACAGTCTTCTTTGTCTTTTTTCTCTCTTCTGTCTGTTTTGTTCTTCATCTGTCTTTTTTCATCCATCTTTGTTTAGTCTGAGTCTTTTCTTTCTTGCTCATTGTCATTCTGTTTTGGAAACGTTTGTGACTTAATGCAAGTGTTGGCAAACGTTATTAGACAATGCGCGTTGTTAAGTGCACACGCCTCCATTCTAATTTGCTTAAAATGTGTGTTCTGGGGCACTTCTGTCTTTGTGAGAACCAATGTGAGTTTTCGACTTTAACAAGGCCGGCACGTTTGCAAAGTAGAACATTGTGAATGTTGTGAAGGGTTCAGGTTTCTATAAGAGTTCAGGTTATGTTCAGGTTAAGGGTAGGACTAGTTAATGCATTATATCACCCAGGATCCTCACAAGCAGATGTTGGATGGCAACATATCTTTTTGTGCTTGTGTGTGTCCCTATCGCTCCCTGATTGCAGCCAAGTCAGTCCCAGTGCAGACATTAAGCCTCTTACTGGTTAGATCGCACAGATCCACCAGACTGTTCCAAGATTTACATAGCTTAACATGACCTTCTCTAGGTTAGTTTGGGATCAGTATCTGTGCATTAAGTACGGTTGCCATCATTGCTGCTTAGAGTCCTCTAGAGTGCCTGTTACAGTATGGACTGGGTGAGCAGGGAACTCTGCAGTCTAATACAAATACATACTAGCACTGTGGGACCATCCATGCTGATCATTTCAGCATTAGCATGGACTGAATAGTTAACCTTTGGAAGGCTGATTACTCTCTGCACATTCATTTGATGGCAGATCTATTTCTGTGTGTCTTCACTTTCTCAGTGATTCTGGAAAGTTCAACAATGTGATATTGTAATCGTCAGTGCACTCCCTTCACCTTTCATTCATTCACACAACCTCATCTTAAAAGGTCACTTCACCCAAAGTGGACAACAGGTCCAATAATCAAATATTTTTAATTTCAGTCCTTTCAGACGTCTCATGCAGCCATACTCTCTCTCTCTCTCTCACCTCTAAAATGTCTCTTCTTCATTTTTGTCTGTTTTCTACTTTTCTCCCTATGCTCCCTTGTAGCTTTTCATTAGTGTTTGTTTTGTAGAATGATGTGTGTGAGTGTGTGTATGCGTCAGCTTGTCACACCCCTCAGCAGACCACCTGTGGCTGCTTCAAGTACCCTCCTGGTTCTAAGGTCTATAAAGCTGTCTCAAACTTATTATTACTGTCCATTAGCGCTCACCATCATGACACTGTAATAGGACAGTGCTTCTCATTCTCTCCTCTTTTCCCTTAAGAATATTTATCAAACCTTTGGCGCATTTCACTGTCATCGGAATATCACTGATAATCTATTTTTGCCGGTCTTATTCTCTAACATGCTTCTTATTCTGCTGCCTTTTCATTTCATCCATGTCGATCATTATTTTCAGTCTACGTGCCCTCTAACTTCCTTTAGTTATTCAATTTAAAGTCTAACCCAGAAAAAGTGTTCAATCACTTCCCCCCTTTCCACTTGCAGCTTTTAATTTGCCTTCTTCCTTGTTCCTTACTTGTGCCACTCTGTGTTTTAAATTTTATTTTTTCTACCACACTTCTTGATGATGTGATGATCTGCAGCATTTGCTTGTCTTTCTGCTCTCTTCTGCCTGTTTAAACCCACCTCATATTACCTCCTCAATCATAATGTAAAGTCTAAAGGGGGAAAGAAAGCTGGAATCCATTGTAGAGCATAAAAGCTGCAGCAAGAAATTTCTAAGCAAACACACAGTGAACAACCACTCCCCTTCCTCATTAAGGACAGACAGTTTAGAGCCCTGATAACCATTAACTGTCAGTGAGCCATCATTTAGTGTTTGTTCCACACACACTATCATATGTAATGGTGCTCAATATTGTTTTGTTTAATGTCCTAAAACAACATAACACACTGTGTAAACCAAGCAGTGTGTAATCATTAATGTAAAATATTTTAATTAGATGAAGAAATATTGCATACGCATTTTGATGACTTTTATAAAGACTTATTATCAACATTACTTTTCAACAACATTGAATAACAGGTGTAACAATAGAAGAAGAAGATAACCCTTATAGTCCCACAGTGGGGAAATTCATTTTGGACAGGCTGCCCCTTTGAGGCGCCAAGGGTTGGGGGTTTCGGTGGCTTGTCCAAGGACACCTCAGCATGTAGACACAGGAGGACTGGGAATCGAACCTGCCAACTCTCAGGTCGAAAGACAACTGCCCTAACAACTGAGCTACATGCTGCCCCTAGTATAATCTCATTACAATATTAATAAGATACAGTCAAAACAAAACTAAAAGATACCCTCAGTTTGTAGTTTCTGATCAGGTATTCTGATGAAGCCCAGTTTCACACATAACAGTATAGCATGAATTAGGGTAATTGCAATAGGTGAGACAGTGGTTGATTAGTTTGCCATCGTGGTGCATTCTTGAGTCTTATTTCTCTCACACAGGCTCAGAGCATGGTGCACGCCAGCTGTCGGCTATCCCTCTGCTACACTGTGTTTTCTTCTGATTAAAGTTTAAACAGAAGCATTGCAGAGACACAAGGTGACACAAAGGTTTTCAGTGTTCTGCCTTTGTCACTGGCTTGTGCTTTTAGGGTCTTTACAGGCCAGTGGTTATTGCATAACATCCTAATGTTCAGATAAGGACAGAGCAAAAACACCCTTAGATTTATCATGCTAATGGGTAATAAATGGTACTAGAGACAGATGGATTTCAGAGCAAAATAATCCATATTGTGAGATCCATCCCTTTAATGGCACCTTCCTTCCAGACCTTTCATGTTTTATTCCTGTCCCTCCATGATCCTTGAAGGTGCAGCAGGTAAAAGCTTCCATCAAATAGCAGCTCACACAATCTAAAACCAATGCATCCTCCAATGCAATGGGAGCAGGATGTAATGAATGCACAGACAAGGGTTGACAAGAAAACAGTCTCAATAGACAAGACATCCAAAAAGTCTTTTTTGTCATGTTTTGATCCCCTCTTGTCTAATCCTACACCAGTGTTAAAAATAAGGATGCAAACTTCATATTAGCTGCAATGTAGCTCCAGTAGTAACTTTGTTGAACTTTTATGGTTGATGTAAGTTGACAAACAAGTGTTCCTGTTTTTGGTATCTGTATAGTAATGTGAATTATGTTTATTAAAAGTGCTTATTAATTGCATCAAAATCTGTGTACAACTTCCCCTCACTTTTCTTCTACATCAGTCAGAAGCTGTCCCGACCCACAACCAGACATGAAAGGAAAAAAAAAAACTGGTCAAAGGGGCTCCCCTATAGACTCTATACTCCCCCTTTCTTTCTACCTTCAGCAGTGATTTTTCCCTCCTGTACATCAAAACAGGAGCAGACAGAGGAGTTGAATTCTCAAGGTCAGAGGAAGCCAGGTTTCTTCCTGCTCCATGTGAGGCTGTCACGGACTGTCTGCACCTCTTCATCTCTCCATAATTCTCTCCATCTGTCTCACACTACATCTGCCTCAACATTGCCAGATTAATATGCTCTGGGGCGTCAAGGAAAAACAATTTCTTTGCCCCCCTGCTAGCTACATTGTCTTCAAGTCAGACTTCCAAAATTGATTCTAAACGGGCACAGTTTAAGGCTTTAATGACTTCAGTTTTTATTTTTACGTTTGTATAGTGGACACAATAAACTAAACTAAACTACTAAACTAAACACAAGTTAGGGAGCTTGTTATCTTTTTTTAGAGCCATCGGTTTAAACATCTACAGTATACCCATATTCTTTTAGCTTAAATGCCTTTTTCAAGATTTTTAAAGGACTAGGAAGCTTTGAAAGAGAAGGCCACACAGGGGTCTGGGGGAAAATAGTGACATGAAAAGTCAAGCAGCTGACAAAAGCAACACAAAAGTGGCAATAAAAAGTCAAACAAATGCTTGGGGGACAAGGAATCATGAAAGGGTTCAGAGCAGATCCAAAAAAACTGTGAAAAATGACAGGAGGGGTGATGATGGGGATGACGGCAGGAGGAAAGAACAAGGGATGATACAAACCATCTGAGTTATAAAAAAAAAACTGTGCCTCTTCAATATCTTATTTAGTCATGGAAAAAATGGCTACAGTGTGAATGTGTGAATGTACGTAAGTTTGTGCGTGTAGTGAATGTGCAAGAACATGCCAAGTACTGAGTGCTGTCATATAAATAGTGAATATAATAAAAATTGCCAAAACGAATAAATTCTCTTAGTTAAAATGCCAAACAGTGAATAGATCATTTACACTGATGTGTTTGTCAATTCAGTGTCAGAGAAGAACAGAGCTTTTTGTCATTTTAAACTAAAGCTGAATAAAAACACAGCTAATGAGAGAGGATACCATTAGGAGATCCTTACATTGTCTTATTAATTATTTAATTGTTCTTCCCTCTGCCTACCTTGAATTCAGTTATTTATGCAGTTACATTGTCAAAAGCACACACCATAATCACTTCATTAATATGAAGAACATACGGCTGCTTTTGTCAGCACTATCTCTTCCATCTACATACAGCCACAGAATGGATTGTGATGTGAATACCCAGAGCTCAGAAAGTGCTATGATCAGCAGTATTGGTCCGGTGTGTATAGATGCATTTTTGCCAACAGGAGTTGCATCTATATGGGAGATTTTCTATGTGCAGCAAATGGATGCATAAATGAATTCCTGTCAACAGCACCATCAACCCCCATGAGGTTGGGGAAATTAATTTTTCCCAAGAAGCCGACAGATTCGTCTGTTAACTACTCTCTTATGAGTCGAGGTAGTTTGAAAACCTAGAATACATTACTACATTTTAGAATCACCATTCTACTTTCATTAAAATACACTATATAATACCATGGAATAACAATTTTCCAACTCTATGAAGTCGTTCTCTAATTAGCCATCACCCAGGGAATGCTTGGAAATGGAAATTCAGTTCCTGGATTGAGAATACTATATTCCATGGTGACTTCCAATATCTTATTCATGAATTCAATTTACCCTGATAATGATCTGGAAATGAAATGACCTTAAACCTTGATAAAACAATGAAATCACATGCTTGTTTCTTTTAGAAGTTTATTTTGAGATGTGGTCAATTCATTTTTGATGATCCTTTTGTCATTGCATAATTTTGACCACTGCTGATGTGTAAATGGGTTTAATTAAAGTTTCCAAAGAAAACAAAAATATTTGAACTCCACAGCTCTGATGTGTTTAATGAACAAGTGATTCGACATTAATGGGTTTTAAAGACACATAATTCATTTTTACAAAATGAATAGTTTTATACATCTTGACAAAATATTCTACTCACCCCATTCTTAGGATAGGCAACCCATCCTAGATCTCCAATCACAGAGCGAGAATCCAGCAGGTTCACTGTTAAAGATTAAAAACATCTTTAAGAATACTGTAGACAAAGCAACCAATTATTATTAAAAGAAAAAAATGACATAACTGAACTGTACTTCTTCCTGAAACATTGCCTCTAACAGTCTCTATATGTAGCTGCCATGACCTCTTCTGGTGGAGCCTTTTATAATAGACACATCTGACCATTTAAAACTTATATATTTGGCTATCCAAGCCAAAAGCCACTTTATCAGTCATTGTCATAACGTTCTGGACTGTTGTGTTATGAGCAGTGGCTTTTATCCATTCACTATGTTTAATGCATCAACAAAAACTTGCAGGTTGTCTTTATACTGTGATTTAAACTATGTGTTCAGCTCTTAAACTGGCCCATCAAAATCTTCCATTCTCAGTCTCTCAGTTGAAAGTTGTCAAATGCGTCAAATGCAGTGCTCAACACGTTTGTCTTCTCTTGAGCAACACTGGTGACAGTGTATTCTTATGGGTTCTGTCTTATCTTGTTAAGCTATATGTCCAAAATGCTTCTTCAACAAAAAAGGTTCATTTTGAAAGTAGCAACCATGTGCTGACACAGAACAATTTGAAGTCACTTCATAAAAGTCAAAAAACTAAACATAGTGGATAAAACTTGACAGTCTATGACTGGTCTGCCTCAGCCCAGAGTATCAAACGATCAGCAAACAATCCAGTATACGTTTCAGCTTGTGCAGTGACTCTAAAGCATGAAGAGAAAATTTCCTCAATAGCATTTTCACAAACTAAATACAAAGAAACCATAAACCTTATCATTGAACATATGTTACATCTTGTTCTAGGCTGCCCTGCAATGGCTTATTGGGCTATGAAGAAATGTAGAAAAAAACTAAATTGAGGGTAAAATCTTTTTAACTGACTTCAACATCAGCCAGACTCTGGGTACTGAAGTTAGACATTTTCAGATCCCTTTGTCTTTCTGCTGTTTGGGGGTTTACCACATATAGAGGTATCCTAATATAAAATTAATATAAACACTAATAAAGAGCCAGACTGTTTCAGAAGTAAGAAAACCTAATTTAAAAGTCTCTTCTAACTCTAACATAACCGGAAACCATCATTGGAACACAGCGTTGAACGGTGCATTAGTATTAGATGTGTTAAGATCAGTACAGCATGTTTGAAACACAATAATATAGCAATTTGTGGCAGTTTTTAAAGAACACCATATCCCATGAGCCCTGGGCATTTGTGGGCTAAATGTCACAACTCTATTGAAGTCCATGAGTGAGTGAGTGAGTGAGTTCAGACATGACAGCAAGACAAAGAGGGCTGAAAGCTGTTGACGTTAAACAGCATAGATGACAGCTAGAAAGTTAAAATAATGACTTTAGAAGATGACATAAGAATCCACTCTGCCACACTTGTAGTTTTATTTAATGGAAACCATAGTTTTGACTTGTAATAGCTTGTGCTGTAGTGGTTGACAAATTGTCTTGGAATATAGGAAGAAAATATCCCAAGTAATGCAGTTTGCTCTATTACCAAAAACAATGAAAGAGTAGCTTAAAGGAGGACTTGCCAGTGGTTATGGAACAGAGGCTACTGTAGCTATGATGTAGTGACTTCAGGTCTCCAGGTAAAAGTTAAAAAAACAAATCAGTCTACTAAAATATGTTATTTTATACACTAATAATCTTTTAAAGCTGATGTTGAGTACAGTTTTTCCAGTCACCTGTTCTACGATAAGCCCTGTCATAAAACAGCCGATCCTCATATCAACCCTGAACCAATGTCAATAAAGGTATAGATATCCACAGTGTGCAAAACTAAATATGAAGCAAGACCTAGCTCAGTAAGTAAGACGCACACTGGCACTGCAATCCTTCCCTGTACCCACCCTCCTCTCCACACACACTCTACTAGTCTTACTGTCTCCATTGCTCTGCAGAGAGTAATAAAAGATGTCCTTAGGAGGCGATTAGACAACTAATTAGGCCATAAAGAACAGATAAGTGATGCTGAACTAGATCATAAGGGATATGTTACCTCTTTCACTCTCTCCAAGGATCAAACCACCTTACAAGTTAGAGCTCGGCTGTGACAATGATTTACAGAACTTATTATTAAAAGTCATTGCCAGTGAATGAATTAAGTGATTTAACATCTTCTAGTGTCATTACTTCAAGGATGCTCAAAGTAAGTGAATTTTCAGTACTGGGAAAGGTAATAAAATCCTTCTCAAAACGACAACTGAATATTTGATCTGAGAGGCACAAGCCTGCGAGTGCATTTAGTTTCACTTCACAATTTTGGGAGTCCTGCAGGTGATAGGTTTAAGTGCCAACTTGGCCTCGGCAATCCTTCATACAATGTTGTCTGGAGCCATATCTACCTATTAAACTAGTGGTTAAAGTATAAAACACGTCATTCTCTCCACACATCAGTGACTTGTATGCGTTAGCTGATGGCTCCAGGCTTAACAACCTGCCCTCTCTTTAACACAGATTTAACACAGAAGAGTAGATTACCATGGACTATTTCAATATTTCAAGCCATTTACTATAATTCCACACAGATTCATGGTCCTCACTTGATCAATACCATTACTCTCTGATGTGCAATGTCACACCAGATCATCCTAATTAGTCAAACATTATTTTTAACTGAACACAATAACAATCTCTGAAACAGATGTGAACTGTCCCAGCTGTTAGAGATGTTAATATAATGAAAGAGGCATAGGGATTTGATCAGGCACTTCTTCCGTTAGTTACCATTCAGTATACAAAGTTGACTCACAGCTGCAAACGAAGGCTGTTACATCTCAGTGAAACGTGAGGACACACCGTGCTGCAGAGGCGCAGCTAACGGGATGGTTGAGACAAAAGCTGAGATGAGCAAGTAGCCCACATCCCCAGTCATTCCACAGAGATGTCAAGCAAGCTGAAATGGTTTAATCTTACTTTTCCAATTACAATAAATTAGCTAAATGAGAGAATAGTGGCCATTTTAATTATGGGCATCAGTCTCCTCTCCAATTATGCATGTAATTTATCCATTGCAATGCAAATACGCAGCAAATTAATGTAAAACTTGTGTTAAATGGCAGCCTCTGGCAAACGCTTTATGATAGGTTCAACAGTTTCATTTTATGTATTTTGTTAAGTAGTTTCTGATTTCTAATTTCCAACCAAACCTTTTTTTTTATTAAATATAACCAGATTTAGATTTTTGCAACATCATGTTGCAGACAGGATGAGAAATTAAAGCAACATATGAAATATTTGACTCATTTGATGATGAGAGAGGCTGAATGTGGATGAGTTTTTGAGTACCTCTCTTTATTCGCAGCAGACTGATCCATGGTCTTCCACTGATTCAAAATTTTACACAGTCTAAAGCTTCACTTTATCATGACTGTGTTTAACATAATGGGAACTCAAGTACTTTAATGGAGGATCTATGGTATAAACCTCTTGAGCAAATAGATTAAGTACAAGTACCAGAGTCTTTTGAGTGGGGAAACACTCTGTGGTGGAACTTGAAATGTACTTTATCACAAACACAAATACACACGATGAACACCAAAGCCCAAGTGGGTATTTAACAAAGATAACATTGATAAAAGGAGGTAACCTATATTATGGGTGATCTTTATATTTTTTACTATTTTATATGCTGCTGAAAAATGCCTTACAAACCCCAGGATCTCTCAGTGTCCTGCGACCACACACTGAGAACTGAGAAAATTTTGACCAAATAAGTCTGCCAAGTAAAGAAAGAACTGGTTGATGAATGTTCTCTCTTTCCCGGATAATGCTGTCTAATAGCCCAAAACAATGGCATTCATCATCAGTCTGTGGACAATAGCGTGGGAACAATATTTGATGCAATTTGATTTTTCCCCCTTTTATGTTATTGAAGACACAATGCAAATGTCTACATTAGACATACAGGAGGTAATGCAGGTGTGCATGAGTTCAGCATAGATGAAAAATAGATTAGTGTACATGTACACCGAGCTGCAGGTACATAGAAATAACTGCGCCAAATTATGAATGGTGCCAAACAAAAACATGTTAATAAGCAAAAGGCCAATGACCTTCATGGCTTTGTGACATGCTAATAAGTTACAGTGAATCAGCCCACGTCTTAAAAACAGATAATCTAAAACAATCTAAATGCCTCAGCTGATCTAACCTATGAAACCAATTAAAACTTCAAAGAACTGGGAATTCCTATCGTTTTACGGTTATTTTGTACTTTGAGGTGCGTTTAGGTCGATGTCAGCAAATGGTGAGCACCTCTAAGGCTGCACAGTCAAATGTTTCAGATGAATACAGAGATTTTCGCAGCGAACTGCGCGTCTGTCGGCGCTGTCAAGTCCTCAAAAGAACGGTTATCTAAAGAGACGCTTGTTCTGTTCAAAGGTCCCTTTTTATTTCGTTGTTTTCATAATACACCGTCATTACAAGTCTTAGTGGGCGATAGAGCTGTCATAAATACTCTGTGCTCACATTAATTTATACATGACCTCCTTTTCTGTCAAACGGCGTCGAAACCGTGAAGCCAGGAGACAGGGCAGTCTGGGGCACTAAAGGTACATTCACAACGGACCTTTAACGGGTAAACCCCTTCCGTACATCATTCAGTGGTGTCATCAACCAAAAAGTGTTTCTGTGTCAATTTTACCTTCATTTGCGGGGATGCACCACGCTCCGAGCAAAGCCAGACTCCAAACCCACGTCCATGCCACCAGCAGA
>OMLM01009347.1:0-28314 GCA_900302695.1 Helostoma temminkii
AAGGTTTAAGACCTCACTAAATTATGAAAACGTAGGGAAACATATACAACTATAAAGAATTATATAGAAAAGTTAACTCCTGATTGTCACTGAAGATTTACAAAACATCCTTTTCCAGAAAAATGTCCCTTTTTCAGAAAAGTTGGAACTTTTTCTAAAATGCAATAAAAACTTAAATCTGCGATTTGTTAATTAGCTTGAATTTTCATTCATCTGGCAAAAGAAAGATTAACTTTAATCCGTTTTGTAAATATAAGCTAATCTAGATTTGATACCTTTCTGTCTGACTCATGCTACTCTCCATCTCTCTCTTTTTCATTCATGCTGTTACCAGCTCTATTTCACTCGCCTGCTGTGACACATTTTCTGCCTCTAAATGTAAAGACAGTTGAAGTATAAAGGAATAGAAACCTGTTTGCTAGTTGTTAAGTAAACACTGGAAGCTGGTGTAGTCACTTCATTGTTGCCTTTCATCTGTGTTTCTGTTGGCCCAGGAGTGCCTGTGTACACTGTTTAGGCCTCAGCTGAGACAATGGGTGGTACTTCTGTGCTGCTGCTGACATCACTTCCCATTATCATGTCAAGAGAGATAGTAATTGACTGCTTTATAACAATGACGAACAATTTTAAGACATGCTATTATACTGTTTTATCACATATGATGTGATTAAAGGCATCCATGTTGTTTTTTTAAAGGCAAACATTTCTGGCATTACAGTTAAAACATTCAACTTTGCTTCTCATGATATAGGAAGATGGTCGAACACATTTATGATTCACCAAATCAAAATTAAATGGACGACGCTTTAAAATGAGAAATCGATTCAAATGTGCTTTGATTAGAGGGCATGGTGACTGAATAGTCTTATTTTACTGGGGAGAACGAGCTTAAGAAGTACAACATAAGAGGGCTCTGTCCCAGCAGGAGGAGAAATATAATAAAATGAGAGACCAAAAAACAAAGGGGATGTTATAGTGCCGTGGCGATGTGCCCTGGTACCATCACAACACAGAAACTATACTCTAGCTCCGTAGGGGAGGGGGAGGAAGCGGGAGGAGAATGTGGGGGGATGAGTTCAATGACTGTGAAGAGGAACGCATTTGAGGGCAGAGTTTGGTTGTGATGGCAAAGAGAAAACATCCCTCAAATCAGTAACAAATGATGATGAAAAAACAGTTGATGCTTCTACAATTTCACACATATGAAAGTAGCTAATATAGGGTATACAAACTGGAATTTACACTTGTGTCCCAATTATTAAGTAGTGGGGAGAAAGAAGAACCAAAGGGTGAAACTACCGAATCATGGAAGGAAAGGGTTAAACTGGAGTAGAAAGACTGAATAGTATAGATTGTAAAATAACTTGAACTGATGTGAAGACTTATCTGTTGAGGTGAGGCAAAGGTAAAGGTAGAGTGGCTCAATGGGTGAAAGAATGATGCAATACATAATGTACACATATTTACAAGCCATATACAAGAAGGGCTGTGGATCAACACTTTATGACAAACTACATGTCAGAAATGTCAATCCATTCAACAAGAATATTTTTCAAGAAAATCCCAAGACTGTAAAAAATATGATAAAACATATATATCTATAACTCTATCTATAGATATAGATATAGATATAGATCGATATAGTCCATTCTCTGTTTGTCTGCTAAATGCAACAAGCCCAACAGCTGACTTGGCACACTTAGAAAAAATTTCATGGGGAGCATCGTAGGCTGGGTCTCATTGGGACTCACTGGGTCTCACCCCTATGTGGCTCTGCATTCAGAATATCATCAGATTTCAGAATACAGAAAATTAAAAAGCCATATATTAGTTCTGCAAACTGCATTAAAGCATTAAACTGCACCAAGCATTCTACTGCCTTCAGGTGCATAAGCCTATGGACTGGAGAAAGACCCTGAATCTGCTGTCAGAAAAAATAATCTGAAGATTTGCGTGGCTTTTTACGAACGGTTGGATTTTCTGTTTAGATGAAGCCGTGGGCAATAAAAACCAGTTTCTGGCAAGAGTACACACAACAGCCAAAGACACCACAAACACATTATAGTTTACTACTGTGCACATTAGGAAGAAGAGTTATACAGAAGATTTTATATAAGCTGCTATTAAAACGAAGGACAACTTCCCAGAAACATGTGGGAATGACGTTTCTAACGTTTGCTATTCTGAGAATTTGTGTTTAAATGTTGAGACTTCTTACTTCATTTTGTCATATGTACAGTGACAAGCCAAATCTAACAACATCTAGTCGTAAACTTAACTAGAGTCTCCGCTGACCTGGGCTCCCTCAGTTCTGCTGCTTGCTGTCCGCTGCAGTATTAACACCAGCTGATCAAATGCATTCCAGTGAGTGTGACCCGAATCATTTTTCTCATTAATACACTGTAGTGTATTAATGCCAGTGAAGTCTGCAGATGTGACTGGGGACACTTTTTAATCAATCATCCAGCGCGAGCAGATACACTGGCCAATTCAGTTTCACAGGAGATGTCAATGATCAGCTATTGATTGGCTGACCAATCAGTCAACTACTTGTTCTAATAGCACACACTTACTACCCTACTAGAAAACGATCACAACCAAGCACTGTACACCTGACTACTTACTAAACTATATAAATTTAGAAGCTGCTTTGATTTTATTTTGATTTTATGAGGTGATATGAACCTTGTTTTATTTCACCTGCAAAACTCTGATAACCTTCTCTTCAGGGTGTGTGTGGGCTTCCATCATCACATTTTATTACTGTGCTGCTTACGGCTGGTGATATGGGTAGTACTGGGACTAAAGGTGGAGGAACAGTGTGTTGGGAAGTGGCTGAGTTAGTTTTGCCCTCTGGGCAGTCGCTGTGTAAGCAGACTCAGTCATGGTTGGTTTGTGGTGTAGAATTGATCACAGGATGATGGCTATCACTGCATGGGGGCAGAATTGCTTAACTGTGGTTTTTGCTTGTCTAAAATCTAACTATACGTAGTAGTAAATCGTGCAGACCTAAAATGTAAGTCAATGCAAATCAGTTTATTTATACGGCGCCAAATCACAACAAAAAAAAATCATTTAAAAACATTTTACAGTTTAAGGACCTTACAGAATATAACAATACAGCTATATATATTACAGAATATAGTATATACACTGAAAAAGGACTTAAAAGGAAGACACCTCCAGCAGAACCGGGCTCAGGGAGGGTTTCCACTTGTCCCAACTGGTTTGGGTGAGTGGAAAGAGAACAACATCAACGAGCAGCAGCCAAAGCACTGAACAGGTTGGTAGGGACAGTAACTGCACACTGGAAACAATCCTAAATTGTTTCATCTGAAAACAACTTTGAATCAAGTACAATTTCTATTCCTTTATGAAGGTAATATTACCCATCTAAAAGGTCCCTGAAGTGTTGATGTGTTGTTTCCAGGTGGAAAAGATGGGGCTGACAGTAAGCTGCAACTGGGCTTCCAGCGGCTCCAATGCAAACCAGTGGGTGAGTCTTTGTTCACTATACATGACTGTACACGACTAGTGCACAGTAGTAGTGTACTGTAAGGTGTGAGGTCTAGATTAAATAAAACCTGTAGCTATTGTGAAAATAATACTGTATTAGCAAGCAACTGTTTGCTGCTGTTATCTCTGTTATGTAAAATAATGCTTGTGCAATGCAACATGCCACAGGAAAGGCTTTGTGACAAGTGTGTGCGCTTGTGAAGGTGTGTCAGCACAAGTTCCTGTTAGAAGGAATGTGAAGAGAGCAGAGTTAAAATTCACCAACGCTGTGAACAGATCGATAAGGCCATGAGCTCTGACTACACACGCTCACACACACAGTCAAATAAGTGAATAGTTAAAATGACCCCTGTGAAAAATATTCAATCTTCACTCAAGTTAGCACCATTAGCACAACTGCAAAAATGTCACCATATTGTTAATGTATTACTCATCCATAAATCAGTTCTATACTCTTCAGATTTCATAATGATGACATCATTGTCAGCGAGGAAGATTACATGTATGTGCGAGGATTCAGACTTTGCACACAATCAGCTAGATGAAGGAGAGATAGACACATGTACACACGTTTGTGCCTGTGAATTCATCCACAGATGTTTATCACATCTTGACCTGTTCGTCATCTCCTTATAGCACTTTATCCAAATATTCATCCCGTATACTTCATCAGATAACAGCGGGCTGTGTCATCTGGTGATGGTATATTTCCAGTGCTGATAGTGAACACAGCAGTTAACGAACGCTCAAAAATGGGTCACCTTTTGCCAGAGGTATGACGACATTTTTTATAGGCCAACCCTAAAGTTAGGATCACCAAGGACACAATTTGTTCATCCACATAATCTTCACCAAATGATGTTTAAAGCCTGAATTCAACCTATTTCAAAAAAAATAAGTCACTAAGTCACTTAAACATGACCATGTCTTTCAACTTGTAATTTCACTCATCTTAGCATGAACTGATCCAGAAGAGTTCATGGCTGCAGGTAGTCTCATATCCTGTTTTTCCAAAAACAATCAAAAAAGTATAGACAGCGGGTGTGAGTCTCACATAGCCACTCGTAGCAACCACCTTTTAACAACACTTATAGTATTTTAAAAAATATGAGTATAATAAAATAAGTTTATGAAATTTGGTGGATTTATTGCTACAATCTCTGTGTTAACCACAGACCTTATTTCAGGCATCTAACCGAAAAACCCAGTGAAAAATCATTTCAGGTTCCAGGTTGTAGGACTCACTCCTATTCTGAGCTAACACAACCATTTCTAAACAACTTTCTAAGCAAAGAAAGTTTTCTTGAAGCTTGCTGAGATTTTGTGCAAACCTTTCTGTCATCTGTCTCTTTCAAAATTAGCAGAATGTATGTAAGATATAGATCATATGCATGATACAGCCTCATACACATCCATATGACCGTACTAGGGATGTCTCAAGCATTGCGTATCAGGTCTGTACTCACACTCGCACTTGTCAAACGTCTCTGATACCGCACCCAATACCCCACTGTCTCTCATCATTTTAACAAAACAGTGGGTTGATTAGCATTTTACTATGGAGCAAGTCATATTTACAAGCAGAACAATTTCGGGGCTCGCACAACAGCTAAGCCATTACAACACAAAAAACATGATAAATAAAGGCCATGGATGATGCTGGTGCCTAGTCTGCCCTGTGCCACTCATACCCTTCAGCTGGCTGTTAATGACAGTGTTAGTGATGTTACAGATTTTCTAGTAATTGAAGTTT
This sequence comes from Helostoma temminkii, assembly GCA_900302695.1. Classification (NCBI taxonomy): domain Eukaryota; kingdom Metazoa; phylum Chordata; class Actinopteri; order Anabantiformes; family Helostomatidae; genus Helostoma; species Helostoma temminkii. Next base: position 5,270 of record OMLM01009347.1, read on the forward strand.
TTATCATAAAAGAATGCTGCAACTGCAATATTATTGAGTATCGGTAAGTACTTCTACTAAAAAGTGTTATTGGGACATCCCTAGACATTACAGTGGCTCTCACACGAGGAGCCTATCCCAGCAGCCAGAACCCCTCTGCCAAAAAGTGCTCATTCAGATGAAAATATTTTCACAGGAGGCCAATATTAATGCAGATAGAAAGTAAAGGTTGACTGATGGTGATGACGCGTGCGTGTGTTTGTGTAGAGATAGCAAACTCATTCATCCCCCGTCTAACTATAAGAGCTAGTCAAACCTGAATGACAGAGACTCAAGACTGCAGTTTAATTCCTCTGTTGCTCTCTGTACCAGGTGCAGTGGTTTGTGAGCATGACTACGCACTATCGGGGTAAAAGGGCAATTCCAGAATTCCTTCCTGAGTATGAATATTAAAACAACTGTTACACAGGTCTCTGAATTCAGCAAAAGAATTAACATTTACCAAGTATTCAAAGAATTTTAAATCTTAAATCAGATTTTTACCCGTATGATTTTAAGAGCTTTGATTTCACACAGTGTGACGTGTGTTTAAAATCAGTAAATATTGTTATGTACACTTTTTCTTTTACATTTACTCAGTGTACAACTATGAAAATATGTAAAATACAACATATTGGTGTGTAAGCTAACATGACACAATGAGTCAGCTTGTCTTCCTAGCCCTAGGTCAGCAAGACATACTGTAATACTGTCTTGCTTTGTCCACCTCACATAAAGGGGCCAAGTTGTACTGTATGAAAAATTTTCAAAACATCACCAGTGACCCTATCCTCTCCACATGTCCTGTAAACAGCACTTCTGTATGGCTCAGCTCACTGAGCCTGCCTTTCTTTCCATCTGTGGGTGTGTCTGAATCGTGCCTATTTCTTTCACACCTTATAAACGTTTGTTTTTCTGCAACAACACACCTCTGAGAGTGTGTCTGTTGGTTTCCCCCTGGGCTTTGAGCCAACCCTTCGCATCCACTAACAAAGTATGCGCATACTGTATCCCCACAAAGGACCTACTGCAAAGACTAGTATTGTATCATTATGTCAACACATAATAATACATAGACACATAATGACATATAGATAGAGATGGAATGAACAAGTGAAAGAAGGGACAGATTTTACAGACTAATATTGACCTGCATACAGAGATACACAGCCTTACACTAAGTAATTCACAATATGCAGTTTCTTTTAGCTACAGATTTGCAAATCAGTTGTAATATTTTAGCAATGTTGTTCCTAGACAAATCAGTTACTTTTGTACAGTGGTGCCTCAAAGCTTGTGAACTTTTGAATTTTCTCTATTTTTGCATAAATGTCACCTAATAAGTGATTTTCATGTGAATCCCAGAACTAGATGAAGGTAACCCAAATAAACAAGTCAAACAAAAACATTATTATTATGCAAATATTGAATATTTGTTGTGGAATATGATATAAAATATGTATATGGCACATGTATGTGAATCTGTCCCTTCATTGGCATGTCCCCCTTTTGAAACAAAAACTTGATCCAAACATTTCTGGTAGTTGTTTATCAGCCCTGTGCAGTGGCTTGAGGGCATTTTAGCCAATACCTCCTTACACATGAGCTACAACTCGGTGATGTTGGTTTGTTTTCCTTGTATGAACGACCTCCTTCACGTCCCTCCACAGCATTTCTGTATGATTGAGGTCAACACTTATTCTGCAATATCAAAACATTACATTTTTCCTGCTTTAACCACTCTTTGGAAGAGGAGGGTATGTTTAGGGTTGTTGTCTTACTGTATGATCCACTTTCTGCTGTTCTTCAGTTCATGAATAGATATCAGTTTACTCCAGAATTCATAGCTCTATCAGTCATGGCGAGCTGTCCTGGCAAACAACAAAAGCAGGCCCAAATCATGATACTACCACCAGCATGTTTCGCAAATGGGCTAACTTTCTAATGCTAATAGCATGTGGCCATTGGCAAAAAAAACCTTCTCATCCAAGTCAAAAAGTTCTACCTTGTTATCCACGTGGCCTTGAGCAAGCAAAAAGGCAGTAAATCTCTTTCTGGACAGTGATGGCCTCCTCCTTGCAACTCTGCTATGCACATCATTGTTGTACATGAAAGCTGATATTAGTCTGTGTAAAAGAGGCATTTAGTTTCCTAGATATAACTCTGAGGTTCTTTGTGACCCCCTTAGACTATTATACACCTTACTCTCATATGCTCATTGTTGGTCAACCACTCCTGGACAGAGAAACAGTGGTGTTGAATTTTCTCCATTTGTACACAACGTGTCTTATAGTCAACTGGAGGAGTGCAAACTATTTAGAAATTCATTTGTAAAACTTTCAAGCCTGGTGAACATCAACAACTCTTCTCCAAAGATCTACAGAAATCCATGTGTGAGCTCACATCTACCACTCAGAAGAATCAAGCACAACAGTCCAGTGTGAATCACCAATGCTACCAGGAACTACCACCCCAGGAGGACATGCTTCAGCATCACCCCTCTGTGACTTTTGCTACGAATCAATTGCACTTTTCAAGCGTACGTTGCTATCACCCTCTCAGCGTCCATTCAGCTTCCACCCTGCCCTGTCTTTCTCTAGGCGTTACCGTGGTGATGAGGGGAGCCACCTGAGGCCTGCACCTGAACACTAATTGCTGTGTCACCAGTCTCCATGGCAGCATGAGTAAACGATGTGCAGGGTAATGGATCACCACAGCAATAAACTCTGAGCAGCTCGCAAGAGTTGTTCAGACATAGGTCATCAGCAGATCATTGGCAAAACTGAAAACTGAGTAGTGAATGAAAACGGACAATACACTGAGCAGGTTCCCGGCTCATGTTTAGTATAAACCTATACTCACCTGCAGGGATAAAGCCTTTAATAAATAACCGCATTTTATGACTAGTGGGATTCCAAAAATAATTGATGCCAACATTTGGCAATTACAATTGTTAATATTGAACTTAGCACTGTACGAAGTCCTTCCACAATTTCCTCACTCTCTCCCCCACCATCCTCCCTGCGTCCCCTGATGAAAGACAATCACATCATTGAGCAGAGAAAGATCCATGCAGCAGAAAGTCTGCATTCCAGTCCTCCACCAGTCCGACCCGGTCTCACTGCAGCATTCCATTCACGAATCTTATCAACACCCACTATTGTGACCTCCACTCCAATCTACCAGTTTCTCCTCTATTACACTTTTTTTATTCTCCATTTATCAATGATTGTTTTCATGGACTTGGCTACAAACTTCTCTGTTTATGCTGATCTTTTAATACGTCTTCATCTCCACGTTATGAACTTATTGTCAGTCACTTCCAATCTATCCTCATATGCTGAGTCTGCTAAGCTCTTCCATACCAACTCTGTTGTTCATTCATTCATTCACACAAACACACACACATACTAATTTGTGATTCTGCTCATGTATGTATAACAATATGTGTACTATACTCCTAAGTTCATGACTATGCAGCTACATTGTCCTCTACATTAACGCATACACATGACTGGCTCTGGCCTTTGCCCAATTTAAATTTCAAGTTGATCAAGTTGATCTGGTATATTATCCATGTCCCGCCCAGAAGCTTTTTTGGCACAATTCCTTCTAAACAAGGTGGAAAACAAGAGTGCACACACACCACGACTGACACCCAGATTTAGGGTATGAGTAGTTCTGTTTTACTTGACCTGTAATGAAACATACATGCACTTAACATTCGGGTGCTTGCACAGATCACTGTTGAATGAAGTGTTTCCTGATAGTCCTGACTCAATATGAATTAATTTTTACCTTAGGATCAATAATGCCAAAACACAGCAATTACAGTGAGGTTCCTACTGATAACACCTTCAAAATGATATCTAGATTTTCTTGCTCGATAAAGAGAGAACAGCAACTATTTTACACATGAAAGATGAGTTTAAAAGTCAACAGGTGCAATGGTCAGTCTACAGTGAGGCAATGATGATGTCATCAAAGTTATCTCAGTGTGTTGGGGGAGATTACAGAGAACCAATCTGCACTGCACTCTTGTAAAATTAAAGAATTTGACACGAACACGAACAGGACTGATTTGAAGCCAGTAACAAGGAGTCACAAAATACCTACCATGCCAAAACTTCTTGCATTTCTGGGTCTGGATCAGTTCCTGTGTACTGTAGCTGTCTCACTGCATAAAGTGATCTGACAGATACTAAAATCAGTATCAGGGATCGGCAGATAAGCATAGTCCAGGTATTGGAACTAAAACCGTTGGATTGGTGCATCTCTGATCACAAGCATGAATAAAATACTGGAAGTTTAAAGCTAAAATAGCTTAATTCTCCTCACACACTAACAATAGCACATACAAATCACATGATGCACTTAAATCATTAGTTAAAGTTGCTATTTATTTGCTGTATAATGCTTCACTAACTCACAGCCTGAGTTTTAATTGACCATAATGGGCCATTTTACACTTGAAGCATTTAAACTGTATGCAGGAGGTAATACAATCAAACAAATAATCCACCACAAGGGCTGATCCACAGTTTGGAAAAAAGGGAGCACTTGCCACCTTACTAGGCTCTGCCCGCCATAGCTGCCCACCCCAACTGCTGAATACAAGCTGTAACTGGACAACAAAATGACAAATAGTGTATGGTCAGAAGCTTTTCATAGATGGAGAAAGTCTGTAATCATGAGACACCACAAAACTGATCAGCTGATTTTTGATTGGGATCTTATCCTGAATTTTCCCCCTCGAGGGGAAGTTAGATTATATTAAGTTAGTTAAGTTAGATAAACTTATAGTAATGTCCAACTTATAACAACTCAGTTTAGTAAAACTAACCAACACCACCACTAATACATATTTATTTATTTACATACAACTAAAAGGAAATGCAGTTTTACTTAATATGCTGCATATATGAGGTTTTCCAGCAGCACCAGAAAAGCTGTTACACAGTGGCCTCAATGGCTCCTGTGCCAATAATTTATCACAGACACTACTTCTGTAAACTATCATCGCTGGAACATATCAATCATTATTATCTGACAGACGATCAATGATTTACCTACATGTTGCTGAAACACACTTACTGATAACTGTGTGGATTTCCAAACTATTAAGAAAATCAGGAAAATTGACAAAACACCAAAACAAATTTTTACTATAATCTCTCTCATCATTTGACCCACAGCTGCCTCCTGAACAGTGTGTGAGCTGCACACATTCTGTGTTTATACATACCATTATATGCGTGCCAGAAAGTGTATGCATGGGTTTTGTGTGCACACAACGTGTGTAGAGCTGGTAGGAAGGTGTATTTAGCACAAATACTCTATGATGTATATATAATGAAGGTTAAGGACATAAATGATAGAGAAAAATAAAATGAGCACTAATTTATATAATAACTTTGAGGGGGACAAATTAAAAGACTTAAAGTTTCATCATGGAAAATCACAAAGACTGGTTCTGAATACAAACAATCAGCATCTATTACAAACCAGTTTAATTTGTTGAAAGTGTAAGCAAGTGCAAGTGTAAGTGTAAGTGTAAGTCCTCCCACACACTAAAAAGCTAGAATCTCACCCTACTCCTACTTCAAGGACAGAAAAATGTAGCGTACCCCTTTGTCACTAAGGATATGTGTGTGCCAATGCTTATGCAATCAAGAAGAAGAAAGAAGAAGGCAGAATACACCATCTACTGAAATCTCCTCTTTAATGTCTCTATTTGTTTGAACACTGTGCGACTTCAGACACAATGTTCTGTAAGTCCTGTAATGTGTCGGTCAACAAAGCAGTTTAAACACTTAGAGCCCCAGAGAGACACATCATCTGAGCTTCATCAGGGCCACATATCGTGTTAATAAGTGACACAGCAGCACCAAAAGGCAGGCGTTTAAACATCATATGTTGGGGTGATTAACATCAACCTCATGGTTATTTAGCTTCATCATATTGTTTGGTAACTTAGAAGTTAACAGCGACCTCACCACGAAGTGATTCAGCAGTTTTCACTCACAAAAAATGATGGTTCCTTAAAATTGAATTTATAGTTATATCAGTTTAAAAGTAAAAATACCAAATGTCCTGTAGTTTAGTTTTTGCTAATCAGCTATTAGAATTGTGATGCTGTATCCCTGCAGCATCACAGCAGTTGCTGAGATTTGTATCTTAAGCCCAAACTGGGTGACGTCTGATGGCATTCCCAGTCCTGCTGTCAGCTGCTCAGCAATGGAGGAAGTTAGTTGAGCAGTCTCTGGTATGTTAGGTTTTAACTGAACTGCTGAAACTGATGTGAGATCAGCTGATGGATTCACAGGGGATAGTTTATGGAACTACAGACGTACAATGAGACAGTGACAGCCCATATATACAGATAGCAGTGTTTTGTTGAAGCCCCACTCACACTCACACAGTTTCATTCTAGTCAGTCATGAAGTTATGGAATTAACATTAATTTCCAGCAGCTGACCTGACCTGCCGTGTGACACTTTAAGCAACAAGTGACAATCGGGACTAAAAGATCAGTAAAACAGGAAGCTGCATTGTGAATATTTGCTATTGCTTTGTTTGCAACCCTGAACATGTCATATTCACACACTTTAAATGTGACTCAGGCTGTAGCTTGAGTTACCAAGTCTCAAGAAAGCTGATTTAACCCTCTCCATTAATAAGAGCATTTGATGTGAAGATTTGTAAAAACTATAAGTATAAACTATTCTCAGATGATCTGGATGAGTAACAGATGCCCCTGTTGCCCCCAAATTATTTATCCCTTCGACTGTTGTTGTAGCATAGCATAAATAATTTAACACCATAATTTTGAGAAACTAGTCAATAATGGACATTTTAAACTACCAAAAACTATTAACTATCAAAAATTATATGTTTATCGAGGTGAATCTGCTTCCGTGTTCATATGGGCTCTGACTGTTTTAAAGCAGGCTTGACAAACTGTGAACCTCTCCTTGCCTCAGTAACTGACCTTTCTGCTGGACGCACAACCAAAGTCACACTGCTGGACTGGATGTTTATACAGCCTGTTTCTGCACTGGTATTTGCCTGCTTGGTGGAAATGCCATTTAAAACCTCTGGGCCAATGATTAAATAACAGAACAAGGATTAGGGTTGACATTTGCAGTTGGTCAAAGGTGTCTAAGTGAGCGGAGAAAGTGAGCATTATTTATTCTCCAGTCGTACCTGGAGGACAAATAATGCACAGCTGATGCTGATCACTCAGTGAGGTGCCTGAAGTCTGTCTCATGACCTGCAATGTCACATTTGACCAGAGTTTCACACTCTAGATACGCAAGTTCCTTTTTAGGGCTGTTTTCTAAATCAATACTAGAATATCAGCCTTCAGAAAAAAAAACATGGTGGCAATAATATCTGAATAACTTGTTTGTTTTTTTTAGGTATTTGTATGGTCTAACACCTCGGTTTTTAAGGTTTTCTCCAAGCGAACTGAGCTGCACTGGCTGAGTTGAAATAAAGACACTAGAATGTGTCATGGACTAATCGCATGATAGCTGTTAAGACCACTAACGTCTCAGTGACACTGTGTGAAAATGTGTGCAGGCTAAACTGCCAAACTAATCTACAACATTAGGAGCATGCTGGCACAACACCTCCACAGAGCATGTTATGCTGTGTCTGATCTTCAGATGTAATAGCTCACAGAACCGCAAAAGTCTGTTGTGGAATTGTGAATAAAGCTTAAAGCTCCAGAGGGGATAAAAACGAGAAAGTTTTTGTTATTGGAACTGCCTAAACTTTGCATACAGATATTTACCATGCAAGAAAAAACACATATGTATATACGTGTGAGAGTGGGCCAGCTATGTAAATGTCAGCTTGGACGGAATGAGATCTATGCAAACGGTTTCTCTGTTCTCGCACACAGAACAACAATGAGGGAACTGGGTGTGGATTTATCCAACAAGTGAAGTTTCCAGTTTCCCTCAAATTTCACCTGTTTATTGCCCCCGCACTCCCCCTGTGCCTGATAGGACAAGACAAACCAGTTTCCCTCTCTGTATCTGTCTCTCCCTCGTTCTCACACACCTTTTGAATCATTCATTAACACAGCTGAGCCACCCACCGTACTCCAACCCGGCAGGTTTACCATATCGGCCTCACCGCCCCTCCCTGCTCCACTCCTTCTGTCTACCTCACTGAAGTTGCACAAACACTCAGCCACATCCCTCCCTGTGTGTCTTTTTCCACTAACTCCTCAGTCCCTCCCATATAATCAATACTGCCCAGAGGATTCCACCTTTCCCACTGAGTTCCACACAGAAAACGCCCAGTAAAGTCAAGTGAGAGACGACGATACACCTGTTACTCACTGAGCAAACAGGCTCCTACCTGCTTTCTACTGCTTTAAACCACTAAGCGTTTATCAAAGTCATTAAGTCTGGTCTCTCACGTCGCCTGTAAACACCTCCAATCCAGTCTGGAGTCCAAAGTGTGTCATGGCTGACATTAAGGTCCCTATAGAAAGGTCAGAGGTCAACATCTTTCCCTAACTGTTTTAGAAACATAGTGTAGATATGTGAAGTCTACTTCACATTTCTGATCTGAATATTGTGTAATTGTGTTTACATAATGGAAATTAACCTTCTCCCATGGAGCCGAGGCCTCGCCTAGAGGAGACAGTTTTCACAACCCTGGGGCCACGAGAAAGCTTTTCAAAAGATTCCCAGATAAAATGAACTTCACATGTGACATGAGATGCTGAGCTGTGCAGTTCTGTTTAACACCATGTGTGTAACACTGGGCAAAGGCTCAATGTTACACACAGCGACAGGTTTTTCTCCTCTGAGGTAGTTATTTGTTGTTGTCTGTGATCAGAAGTGTCAGCCTAGTTCTCAGTGTGCTGTCAGTCACCTGCTTTACCTGCTCCGTCTGGTCGGCGCTGCTGTTTCTGTCCATCTCCCCGATGTAGTACTGCTCCAACCACCGCCGGGCGTTCTCCGAGTGCCGGTGTGGGGGTCCTTCCAGCTCGCTGCTCACGTCCTTGCCCGACCGGCGGAGAAGCAGCGCCTCTCCTCCCGGGTGCATCCGCAGGAAGGCGGTCACGTCGTACACCCTGGTCCCCAGCAGGACCCAGCAGGAGTCCTTGGTGCAGTGCTGAGCCACTTCCCTCTCCGTGAAGGAGCGAGGGGACGTGGACGGAGACATCCTGACAGCGGGGATGCAGAGCTTCCACCTGAACCAAAAAATGAACACGGGGCGGGGAACACAGAGACCTCCTCAGAGGGACGGCGACCTCACTACTGAACTGAGCTCGGCTCTGCACTTGACACCCAGCGGATCTAAAAAAAAAAAAGTGAGAAGCATTCATGAGAGGACCAGCGACAGGAGAGGCGGGGTCTGTGAGGCGTCCAATACTCGGAAAAGAGCAACGAAAGAGCGAATGTAACGCTGGCCTGATGACGTGTTGTTTTATGAATATTTAGGTCTATGGATAATTATCACACTTGCCATCTTCTAACATCACTGGTCACCTTAAAGCTGCAAAATGAATTTTAATTGACCGTAAAGACTTCCTAATTCTCGTATAGTCCGTGAATGCAGCATAACAGCCAAACTCACCTGTTGCTCTGAAGTGAAGCAGCGGTAGAGTCCTCGATTCAGACTGTTTGGTAATTTATTACAGTCTGTTGATAAACAAATAGTCAGATAATTACAGTTCTGAGTAGGATGTCATCTGATGAGTCGCTACTTCCTGATCAATAAGTCCTGTGCCTGGAGCAATAAACTTCCTTGATGATGTATTAATCATCTCCCAAACGAATGTGCACATAATGACATAGTTCATTAGTAATATTTAGGGAAAATACCATGAGATGTTTACCTTATAGCCCCAGTGGAAGGTGTCCTCACAAAGGTTGTGTTTTTGTTTACGACGCATCTGTCTCAGCTGGTGGCAGCTGCTGCCTTCACGGGGTGTCGGTAATACTCTGCTCTACAGTCCGACAACAAGTGCGTAGCAATTGTTATTCATTTTTTACTGTGACTCTGCGCTGAACCGCCTAGACATGTGTATTTCTTCTTTTTTTTTTCTTAAAAGTGACATTTGGGACTTTTATTGTGAAGGTCACATATGATGGTAAAGGCAGCTGGAGACAGCGCTTGTCTGCAAGCGCCGTCCTGCGGGCTGTAGTGAAGGTGCCACATGTTGTTCAACCATAATGAACAAAGTGTGTGGATATCGATGATATGTAACATGTTATAAAAGTGCAACAGAAAACACTAAACAAGTGTCTCCACGTTTAATAATGTTTGTTTTAATGATGGTAAACAAACGTGACGTTGTGAAAAGAGAAATATGGTCTGAATGTGAGAGCCCTAACTAACACAAAGTTTAGTAATAACCAAAACCACTGAGATATTCATTTCTAATAGGGTTTGTGTATACCACAGGGCCTAATTCTGAGCTAGAGAATATCCTGAAGTGTTACATTAAAGAGTGTCTGTGAAGGTTCTCAGTCATCCAGGTCATGGTTTTCCTAAAGGTTCTGTTCAGTGTGACTGGTTTACAACCTGCAGTTCTAGGAGGATTTCATGTAACTACCAGGTCCTAAGATGTTTAGAAGTTGCTAGTTGCATTGTTTCCTTCTGCAAAACCACAGACTAGACTAAACACACACCTGGTGTATAACATGGTTAACATGGACGTGGATGTGTTTAAAATAATGTGTTAAATACAACACAGTGTAATATTTAAATGATGGAGTGGTGTAGAAACAGCAGGGGGCAGAATAGTACTTGCTGTGAATGGAGGATGGGACAGATGTTTAGCTTTGCATTTATAGGAACAGTTAAGTCAAAGTCTCATTGCTGTTTTAGTTAATGTTGAATATACTGTGCAGTAATCCAAACATTTGTGTATATACTACATTGATAGGGTCCTCAACAACAATCAGTGTCATACCACAAATCCATGCATCCCAATAGATGCATGCCTTGTGATTTATCGTAGCAGCTGTAATACATTTATACCAAATATTTTCTGGACCTCTAACACTGAAAAATCTGTAACTGTATTTTTTTTTCACTCCCCAGAAATAAACTGTAAGGACACTAGAAGATAAATTTACAAGAGGTTTCCAGGAAACAACTTTGTAATTTGACACTAACGGGGAAAATTAGTTTAATTAATCAATCTCAATTTAGCACATCTTTGATCAATCCACAAGTGGAAGAGTGTAATGTTAACCATGCCATTAGATTTCAAAATGTCGCCTGCAACCTGAAACCCTAAATGAGTTAAGTTGTACATCATTTTATTTTAAATAACAAACTATGTCATTAGTATTTTAAATAAAAAGTATTTCATTAAGAGTATTTAGTTTTTATACCACTGGTGGTATTATCAAAGGGGCAGCACAGTGCTGTGGTGTAAAGGTTAGCACCGTCACCTGAAAGCAAGAAGGACCTGCATCCAAATGCGCCTATTATCCATGTTAGCCAAATGCACTATCTCTTGGTGTTATAGTTACTGTACCACTGTGTGTGATTTAGTGTCTTATTGTTGATGTTGATGTAGGATCTGTTAGCTGCTGAATTTCTCTCTGGATTAATAAGTTATCTATCTAATGTATCTTTAAAGTCCATCTGATGTGAGGAAGTAATAGATGTGAGGACTGAGTCTAATCACATGGCTAAAAGTTTGGCAAACTGTTTATAGTGTATGTTCAATAAACTGACTGGATGATCCAAAGTGCACAGTATTTACTTTATCAATGTCTAAATATGATTTTTATGAACGGTGCAAGTGTCAAATGAATTATTATATGCATTAGCTGAGACACAAGTTGTGTGATTATTTTGACCTTGAAGCACTGCTGTATTAAGAGGAACCCGAGACTGGACTCAGAGATAACACACAGTCACTTGGATAAAAAGAGACTGGTTTTTGGTGTCCTGGTTTATTTACACAATGTTTGATCCACTACATACATATGAGCGGTTGTGTTTCATGGTTATGGTCTCCAGATTTACTTCCTGTTCTTGCTTTTACTCTGTCATATCCGTTTCCTGTCTGGCTCTACTCTTACCCTGGTTCACTTAACACATTCAATCAAGCTGAATGTTAATACCTGTGTCTTTTCCCATATAGGCAGGTCTGCAGCTCTCAGTCATTTGCCAGATTGTCTGCTCTGTTTCCCCAGCTGTAACTCTTTTGTGATCCGGACCTCTTTAATTGTTATTAAACCTGATTCTGCTGTGGACCTGAGCTCTGCTTTGACCCCCCGGCTCTTTAAGTTCTGTCAGACTCTGATATAACTGGACCTCTGTCTGCCTGTTCTGACGTGGAAACTTGTCTCTGATTCTGTTTCTGTCTGTCTCTGTGGATGTAGATTTGGACCAAAGGATAGTGATTTAAGACTGTGGATACTGGACATTGTGGACATTGGAGGACTGCATGTATTTACCCAGCTCAGCTTTAGAGATCTTTTGTTGTCTCCCAAACCTCGCCAAGGAAGGCACCATCTTGTTTTTGTCAGGCATCTTGTGTTCAGCCATCAGCTTCATCTTCACACAGACAGTCTGCCACTTCCACTATCACCTGTTATACCTTGTTTGCAGTAAGATGTATCTTGTCAACAGTCTTACAGATGTCTGTTTCATCATTGTGGTCTACTGACAAAATGTCAACAAATTTTCACTGCAATTATATGTGGTCACTAAGAAACTGTCTAAAAGGCTGCAGGGTGACAGGTATCCAGTCCATGCCTTAAAGCACTGATTAACCAGTGAGCCATATACTGGGATAAGAGATACCATCCCTGTCCCACACCTTTCACAATCTCTGTAGTGTCTCCTCAAATGACAAACACATCTCTGAGAAAAATAATAAAGCTGCCTTTAGTTAAATGCTTAAACTCTTCACAAACTCTGACACCTGAGAAATGTGACTTTTGATAAAATGTCAAAGTGGTGTTACAACAGGACAAAAATGACTTTTAGTAGAAATGAGTACTTTTAAGGTAAATGATAAATATTAAATCTGGTAATCCAGAGGATGTGGCCATTTCACAGCATTTCACAGCATTATATTTGTATTATATGATTTATTTACATCAAATGGTACATACTGGAATAATAAGTTGGGACACTAAGTTTGTGTAAATACACTAGCAGCCTAGACAAACTGAGTTCTGACAAATGCATCTTGTTCACAAATAGAAATAAAAATAGAAATATATATATTACTGTTAACATATAATCCATAAAAAATACACACATACATACAAAACATGTGATGTCATTTGCATCCTAAAAATATCTACACAGATGAACAGGGCAGATGAACTGATATTTAATTTCAGGTCTCAGCTCACTCAGATTCACCTGTCCAGTAAAGTAAAAATATTTTTGATACTGCAGATGCACAGATACATTTTCCAAACAAGCCTTCAGACCTCTTCACTACAAAAAGAGCTCCCTAAAAGAAGAACAGGAAAAGGGAAGTCTTTGAAAGTGCCACTATCCATTTCCAAAAAGAACAGAACATTTTCTGTTGGTAAGCTAAGATTCTCATTTTATTATTGAACTGATTTTTATTATTCTTTTGGGAAGAATCCAAACAAGCTATTTTTTCAAAACGAATGATTGAAAGTGACTAAGGTTAATCACAATCCTCCAATATTCTGACAATAATTATGAAATGTTATTTAGTTACATTAAATGTATTCACAGTTATTGTATTTGCATATTTGTCTAATTCATTTGAAATAATTAGTTAGTTAAGCCTGAAAATACCTTATTTAATGTTTATATAGAATAAGAAATATATATAAAAATGACATAGCATCATTCACTTTTTCCAGTCACTGGTCCATTTTGGTCCTTGGTTCCTTTAATAGTAAAAAAATATGACAGAGCTTTGGACCATACATAACTACACTAGGAGATGCAACCATGTCTTCTGAAAATGATGTTCTTGTACAACTAAACTTCAGTCGTGATTACTTTTTTGTAGTCAACATTATCATCATCTCATCATGCCACATATTTTGTGAAAGCGTCACATTTATTAAGAGAAAACAAGTCACAAGGAGGCAAGTAAGTGGTTGGTGTTGATGGCAGGTGTATGATGTGCAGAACTGAGAAGACGCAACCCAGCCTCCTAAAAGTTGCCTCGGGTGTGCTGCTTCTCAGTCCTGAGTGGAAAAACATGTCACTTGGCACGAAGTATAAATCTTAATCAGACAAGTTGGATGAATTAGCCAGCCAGTTGTAAAGTGTAAAGCTGATGAAGTGCTGCAGTGACAGTGAGGGAGTATGGTCCAGAAAACAGACATATTTAAGTTTGTTCAACTCACACATGTTAGTGAAAACAATGATCCCCTCATGAAAGTACAAAATAATAGGATCAGTTAAATAATTCCAAAGAAAACTTCAGGCTAATGGTAAATTTTGTGTGTTTGCAGTTTTAGCTCTTCTCCAGTTGACAAACTAGAAACCATATCAGAGTATGTGCCTAATAATCTGTTGTCACTTCCAATCAGTGACGTGTAATATTGTGCCAACAAATGATATGTATCATATGCTTCAGTGCATCACTTTGTTCAGACAGGTCACCTTACACATGGTGATGCCTGCTTCCCTCCTCGCTCCAACAGTCTTTTGTTGTCCACCTGTTTCCTCTCTCTGTACCACTGACGTCCCAACTCCCGTCATCCTTTTCTTTTTTCTTGTCGACTCCCACTCTTCCACCAGTAATCGTCATGGTCACCTCTTTTCATCATTCCCATAACAGCAGTCCTCAGTAGTTGACGGTGAGTTTGTGCCTGTAACCTGATGCAACAGGAACGTGTGTCTCTATCAGTGACCTCACTGTGGTGATGTCAGAAGTAGGTGGGGTTATTTTGTGTTCTGAATATTAATTGGCCAGTTGTGTGGCCAGGTGGGTACGAAGGCAACGATTCACATTCGCATTCTTCACTACAGCATCTTAACACTCCACCATGGCTGCCGTAGTTCCTGTAAGTATTTGCTTTTGCATGTGCATCCCAACTTTACAAATGGAACATTAATGCAGTGTTGTGCTCTTTTAACTGTGACTTGAGGTGCAGTACTCTGCTTAAATTGTACTAGGAAAGGAGATGTGTGAACATTTTTGTGCAAAATCATCTTACCAGTTAAAAACTTGTCAAATATGTCAAATGTAACTTTGTTATTGATACTATATGATATGAAAAGGTATCTTTTCTCTGTACATGACAATCCCATAGCAGGTCACCTACTATGTGTGTGCATGTGCAAGTGTGTGTTCATGAGTCAACAAGTGCTGGGAGGCAAATCTTCGTGATCAAGTGTCGACCCTGTAAATGAATCTGCTGAGCCGAATTCTCTTTGTGTGATTGATTCTTTGTGTGTGTGTGTGTCTTGGGTTTCTGATACAGAGAGTGATAAAGTCTGCAAGAGGAAGGCAGCGGCTCGTATTCTAATTAAAATGGTGTGATGTGTGTGAGAAGTGTTGCAACCTAGAAATATCTGGACTTTAAAATGTTCATTGAAACACAATAGGCAGAAGAGATTAACACATCAGCAGGCCTATAATAGAAATTTGTTATGAAATAATTATCAGTATTACTGATGCATTGGTGATCAAACTATTTCCTTAGTAAAAGTGTAAAAACAGAGAAAAGTGTCAGTATCCCAGTGTTAATTTAGGTAGTATCTAACAGAGTGAAATGACTAATATCCAATACTGACAGCAACTACAATGAATACTGGAACTTCAGAACTAAACCATGGAGCAAAAGAAGATGGTGGCCTGGTCTGCTGAACCATGTTTTTTCCAGGTGTGTGCGCGTCACTTACCCAGTGAAGAGCACCAGAAGGCACTATACGAAGAAGGCAAGCTGGTGGAGTAATGCAATTGGGAATATTGGATCCTGTGATTGTTACTTTAACATGCACCATCTACTTCAACATTACTGGAGACAAGGCCAACTAAGACAAAAACATCAAGTACAAAACATATGGTAGATGATGGGGACCACTTGGAAAAAATGTGTGTGCAGGTTGAAAGTCAGAATTCTGAGGAAAGTACAACCATGTATGCCTCAGCAAACCTGAGCACGTCTAACCAATGAACTTTGTCTTCTTCCATGGCTTCTAGTTTGCATCCTGTTATGCTGGTTCTCAGCGCCTGCATTTGTTTGGGAAAGGACCCAGAGGAGGCAACTATCTATCACTCCTAACAGGCCAGGGCCCTCGCTGCACTCCACGACCCCACCTGGCTTACCATGCTCCGAAGATGACCCTGCGGCAGATCTGTCGCATGCTGAAGGTGATGAAGCAGATCAAGCACAGAGAGGCTGCTGCTGCTGCTGCTGCAGCTTCCGCTGCCAGGTGAGGAACAACTCAGGTCCAAGAAACTGCACTCAAAAAAGCAAAACCTAAAAACCGGGTTCCACATAACTGAGTTATGTCAGTTGAAACCAAATATTTTCAAGTTGGTCTAAATTGAGAGATGCATAATGTTAACTATTTGCTTTCAACTGACATAAACCAGTAACTTAGAACTTGTTGTCTGGGCTTCATTGTTGAGTGTGTAGCCTGTGGACAACAGCTGGTATACTGGTATACTGGTATACTGGCATACTGGTAAGCTGTCGGGTACTGACCCTTACTTCTAAGTTTAAGAAGCATGTATCACAGGTGTTACTGTACATCTGTACTTACAATTAGTGCCGCTCTAAGCTAAAGCTGTGCTTCAACATTTTAATGGACTCACAAGTACAGTGGTAATACTAATGTTTACCATCTGAGTTTAGCATGTTAGCAGCTAACATTTGCTCATTAGCACTGAACATGAAGTGCGGTAGAAGCCAATGACCTAGTTTTGAGAGTAAACCAAATTGCTGCACAAACTGAAATGTCAGCCAAAATGTCAACAAATATTTAGTGTTATAGTACGAAAGGTTATTAGTGAACATCTTCTGGCTAATGGACACTTAACAATAATACTGAACCAGTCCATCATTTAGATGTTCATATTTGCTGACTGGTGAAACATCTGACCTGCTAGAGGTGCCAAAGTCAGGGTCAAGTAATTAGGCTTTATCCTATACGGACTGTGGAAATTGCTGCCAGATTTAATGGTGATGCCTTCAATGTCTGTTGAGATGTATGTACCAAAGCTGTGGACTAAATTACCAATCAGCACCTTAAATATATTTTTTTTGTCATCATCATCAGACATCATCAACATCTTTAAGTCTGTTATTAAATATATAAATACAAAATTAGAGAAAGTCTCAAAACCAAGTGCTCACCACTGTTTGTCCCTGTAACTATTTCTTGTCACATGAATCCCACATGAGGTAGTTATTGAACCAGAGCAGTGGCACCTAGGCCGTAACCTTTGCTTGTAATGGTATTTTTACATTATAATATTTTAGTTTGAAGGCGTGGAAGAGAAAACAAATGTTAAGTTTTTTATAAGCATTGATTATTTAGGGATAATTACTCTGAGGTGACAAGATGTAGAGAGTTAAATGTCCATCCATTGAGTTCATTGCTATTTTTACATTATTGATGAATTTAGGGAGGTTAATAACCAGCCTGTTTGTGCTGGCCTTGGCTGCCTCACACTAGACTGTGATCACACCAGTGTTTCTATCAGCAGGGGCCACAGGAGACTGTGGTTAATAATTAAATACTGTCATGTCAGTGCCAGAACAAACACTCTGTCACACTTCCTCTTCTCATGTCCTTGTCTCTGTGTCTGGTTTCTCTCTCTCTCTCTCACTCTACAGGAAACAAGGGTCTGCATCTCAGACTCCAGGTTCTCCCGGCACCAAGTCGGAGAAGAAATGCCTCCCGAGCTGTCTCAGACACAAACGCAGTATAAAACGTGTCAGCTGACCCATGTGCCCCTATTCACTGCAAACAACCTCTTTAAACTACCAGCAGATACTTGTTTGCCAGACAGTTACCACTTTTACATAGGAGATCATCACCCACTCCCTCTCCAACATGGACATTTGGAGGATGATGTTTGCTTGGCTTAGAGAGGATAAAGAGGATGACGTGATCTTATTCCAAAACACCCCTTGCCTTAGGAAGTGGAGTCCCTCAGTGGTTTTTCAGGAAAAATTATCTTTTTTTAAGGGCTTTCCTGAGTGTTTTTGTTGATGTTCCACAGAGTGAAACTTTTTTGACTGCTGTCATTCTTTTTATTCCTGTTGTGGTTTCGAAATCCACATTTGACATCACTTTTCCCTTTGATACTTTGAGAACTGAGGAGTGGAATTTCATCAGATAACCTTATACTCTCCACAAGATTTACTTGTTTGTTGTGTTTTGATGTCTTTATCAGTAAAACCAAGGTAACGTTTAATCAGATTTTAAACCTTAAATGTATTTGCTTAGAAGAAAATGTGTTTGCTTAGAAGAAAGAAGTGTACTCTTAGTTTTTTACCATCAAATCATCAAAAAAGGTTGTGATGCTGTGTAAAATCTGCATAAAAACAAAATGCAATAATTAGCTAATCTCATAAACCCATATTTTATTCACAAAAGAACACAGAAAACATATGAAATGTTTAAACTGAGAAAATGTACAATTGCAAACAGCAATTTTGAAATTGATGGCCTCTAAAAAGGCTGGAAAAGTAAGTGGTACTAACAAGGTAGAGCAAAAAGAACATTTTGCAACTATTATGTTTGTATTATGTATTGATGGACAATATTACATCAGAACAATGTAAAACTGCATTTTGCAAGGCTTCATAGTAGAAGAGTCTGGGTGCTGAACTGGCCTCCCTGTTGTTGTTGTTTTTTTTTCATTTTAAAGATTTGATATGTTTTCTAAGTCCTATAGTGACTAAAATATGGGTTTATGAGATGTAGTTTTTATGTAGATTTTTTTTGTAGTTTTTTTGGAACTGGAGTTGTATGAGATGATACGAAAACCACTTTATTTACGTATGATATTAGTAAGCTCACACAGAAAGTTAAATCGTTGTCTGGATTGAGAAAATGGCTGCTGTTTTTTGCATGTGGTGTTTTTGACATCTTGTTATTTGTGAAATAAAATTTCAGAAAAACAGTAGTAGAGATATTGTGACTGCAGATCCAGTGTTTGTGTGGTTGAATGAGAAAACTGCATCAGTCAGTAGCGGTGACTGCAGATCATAGTCTGTCTTCTGGTTAATTTAGCACACAGTCAAATAGTATGTATGCTAGGTGACTTTTGCAGGCTGGTTAGATACAGTAGAGTGTTTGCTAAGATGAGGTTGCTGATGATACTGGAGGAAATATGGATTGTTGTGTTCATTGTGTTGAGCTGACAGAATGGCTGTTTCTTTAATATTCAACAAACCACATGTTACCTTAATAAGGCAGGTTGGAGCAATTATACATTGATGGTGGTTGGACAACTGGCTGATGAGGTTGATTAACAAGTTGCAAAACCAGTAGAGCAGCTACTGCAGCTTAACCTGATTAACTACAATGTAGTATCTGCTCTTTGCTTGGGTGAGGATAGGCCCCGTCACCAAGTGAATAGTGGTGTGTAATAGTAAAGAGGAAGGAGGCCTGGGAGCTCCTGACCTCGGCATTCTGTTCAAAATCCCTTTGTTAAGATGAGAAGAGCAGCTCCGTGGATCAGTAACACCACACACTGGAAGAAATCAGACAATATCAGATATAATCCGATAATAATATCAGAAAATCTCAGAGACACTGTGTGATTGATCTCAGTGAACAGACTGGAGCTGCTTTGTCACTACCAAGAAATGTCCAATGACAAATTGTCATGAGGACGAGTCTCTGCAGCACCTGCTCCTGGACTGTTATCGAACCAGACAGGTGAGACACAAACTGACTAAATATGAAGTCTGCTTTGTCTGGTCTCCTTTAAGAATCATTGACTGAGTCCAAACAGAGTTCTGGTCGGTCGTGTCTGTAACAGACCTACATATGTGGAAAACCGTGATAGTAAGTAATAGTAGAACTGGTGGATCTGGATAAATCTGGATAATGATTTGAATACTAAACAGTCATTAGTGCAAGCACATTTTCTCTATTTCTGCATAGAAATCACCTAAATGAGAATCAGAATGTTTGCAGTTCATTCATCACTAGGTGGTTTCATTGTTGTTCACACGTTGGTTCAGGTGGTCCCAACAACACACTTGAACGTCAGGTGGAACAGCACCCTGCAGGTGACCATTAAAGTGTTAATGAGTTCACATACCTGCTCGTTCAAGCCAGTCAGAAGTGATGAAGCATTTTGGAAGAGAGGTGGAACGGCTTCAAGAACTTAAAGCAAGTTAAGTCACCACAGAAGAGCACCTCTGGGATAACCATGATCTGGAGGACTGAGAATCTTCACAGACAATAACCAAAGTATGTGACTTTTTTTTTCCAGCCTGAACTAACTTCAGACCAGCGAGTGTGAAAGAACATCCAACAATGTTATGTGAAATAACCAAATTGGAGTGACAAGCTTATTTTCTTTTGTATTAATTATTATAGGGGATTTAGAATGTGTTGTTCCTATAGTATTTAATTCTGGTTGTTTTTGTGTGCAGTTGCTGGCCCATCCAACCTGCCCAGTCTTTTGTTGCTGCTTCTAGTTGTTCTTTTCTCTCTTACATTCCACTGACCCCAACCTGTAAAGGCAGATGGCCGCCCACCCTGAGCCTGGTTCTACAATGTTCTAGGAAAAATTATGACTACCATCTGTACACAGAACTACCAGTATTTCTCAAAGTTTATTTTGCATAGTGGAGATTTTCTGAGTAAATATTGTACAATATAAACATTTCCCAGAGGCAGAAGCACCTTATATCACCTTAAAAATGACAAATGCAAATTTTCACAGTACAATTTGAAACTACACTCCTCACCAATTTGGTGCTAAACTAATATTTTTTCTACTTACATTGTAGAGTGCTTTGAAATGACTTTTGTTGTGAATTAAAACTATATGAATAAACTGAATTCAAGTGAATTGCATTGAATAATCAGATACAAACACAAGCTCCCCACCTGTGAAAAAGTCTGTAGATGTGCATATTTGGTTTAAATGTGACTGATTTGATCTATAATGAAAATAGATCTATTTTTAAATAAGACATGCTGACATGACCCAGCAGGAAAAGCACAGGTGTAGTTTACAGTGAAAACAAAGGTGGTCCATTTAGCTGAGTCATACCCATTGTAAAACACACAGTAGCTGTCTGGAAATTATTTACTAGGGCACTTATTGGAACTGAGGTGTAATTAACTAAATTAGCTACACGCATGAATTTCCTGTTGTCGCATGACAAAATGTGCATGTGAAAAAGTGTATTATAAGTTTTACTGAAATTTCCTATTAGGGCTGCCATGTGTCTTCCACTTCTCTATACCAACAATTTTAGTAAACTGTAACAAAAACTTACTTTTAGATGAGTGAATCTGTGTGAACAAAGGACCTGGTCAGGATGATTTAGCTGCTAACTAAATAGTGTGGAAATTACAGCTCATCTGCTCATTTGCAGACAGAAAACAGATTTAACCATGTTTATGTGTGTGTGTCATGGACGGAAACCAGGGGCTCTCTGAGCTGAAAGCAGCCACTATTGATCAAACGAGTTCACTATTCATGTTTCATGACTAACAAGCTAAAAAGATAAGACCTGTACATCCAGGTATAGGTGTATCTGTGTGTGTGTGTGTGTGTGTGTGTGTGAGAGAGAGAGAGAGAGAGAGAGTGTGTGTGTGTGTGTATACCTAAACATGAGCGAGGAGTCAAATTGTAGAAAAGGAAGCCAAAGCTCTGGTGTCTGTACAAGGAGGAAGCTGATACTTCAGACTCTCTCACACACACAAACAGTATCAACAGATGTTTGGTGACCTGCAAAGGACGACTATTGTACTGAATCAAAACCTACTTAGCACAGGATCATTATGATAAAAGAGCGGTCAGTCATATGATTAAATGGGCTGCACTGCAACAGGTAGTGTTTAAAATGAACATATAGTAATAGTAGAAAATATACAGAAGAGTAATGTAGGAGGTTGTGGATATTTTGCAATGTAAATGTTCTTAATGCCCATCATGCAGTGTTTATTCTGTAATAGATCATTTAGTTTGTCTTTGCACCAGCCTTTACTGAAATCTGTTGACAGCTGATATAAATTTCCCAACAGAGGGTTATAAACTTTCTATACCACTCTAAAGATTTCTTTTTTAAATCTTGTTATGTCCTCCACCACACACACTTGTATGAATGCTATGATTATGTACTAAATGTGGTGTCCAGTTTTTAAGATGTTCTGTCCTTCTGACTACCTGCATTAATTAGTATATAGTGAGGCTGCTGAACTTTCTGGGCAGTACATGTATGAAAAACCATGCAGGACAAAAACACATGAAACCGATATCTGAAGTCACACACTGTCAACACGTGGTGTTACTGCGAGGAAATCTGACACATACTGAGAGGTCAACATGTGTCAATAGGCTTTCAACATGCAAACGAGCTGACAGCCCGTGACAGGATGTTCATCTCATAGCTTTTGGCCTGGTTTTCCGTAGCTGTACACATATGACAGCATTACACGGTGATGAATGATCAGTCAACGGTTTCTTGGTGTGAGTATGAATCTAATAGAAGTTTAGCACCTGTGTGAGTGAGCAGTGTAGTTTCAAATTGTACTGTGAAAAGTTGCATTTGTCGTTTTTAAGGTGAGATAAGGAGCTTCAGCCTCTGGGAAATGTTTATATTGCACAAACTTAACTCAGGAAATTTCCACTAGTAGTCACAGGGGTAGATATAACTTCCTGCATCACTCTCTTCCTTGTTACACATTCATGTAATTCTCTCTTTTAGCAACTTTGTCCCTTTTATAGTAGATGACACCATTTATGTCCTCATGACAGAAATATGTCTCTTTGACTGGTAAATGCTCGATTCAACAGCCATTTGCAAACTTTGTCTGACTGAGGTCAGGAAACGATAACCAACCCGTGAATCTAAAAAAAAAAAAAAAAAAAAGAT
>OMLM01009348.1:0-13372 GCA_900302695.1 Helostoma temminkii
ATGTGTATTTATATATATTTATATATATATATATATATATATATTTCACTTTTTCCTTAATCTGCTTTGCTCCTGCTGTTCGCCTCACCAGTAAAAAGAGAGAGGTGACCTTCTACCGTTTGGTTCAGTGTAGAATAATAAATGAACTTTGCTGAGCTGATTCACTCTGAGCTGAAACACCAGTATTTGATGGCGACAAAGGTGAAGTGACGACATTTGGAAAAAACAACAAGGGGAATAAACGAAAATCGCAAAATATGATGTGAGCAGGATGTGAAAATAAAAAAGAAGAAAAGAAAGGAAGAACGTGACATTGAAATAAACAAGACGGAAATAGACAGAGGGACGGTTACTTGACTGTGGGAAGCAGGGAGGCGTACAAACGGAAGAGAAAGACAAATAAACACACGCTGCAAACATCCCAGTACGTACAGAAACACATGGATGCTGCAGAGTGTGTGCGCATCTGAGCCAGGGTAAAGTCAGACACATGCTTGTGCCCCGGTGCCAGGCTCTTTGTTTTCCAGTCACACACATTAGGTGGATGTTTACCCTGCAGCTTCACCCACATCCGCAACTTTTTCCACCAGAGTCCCACCAGCCGTCATACTTCAGCACACAGTGAGCGGCGAACGTGGGGATCGTTTTTTATCGTCTCTTTTATTGTAAAGATTCTTGAAAAGTCTTTAAAATATCCAGTTCCCTCAATAAAAAGCCTCAGGCGGGATTAAAAGTATTTAACACTTGTTTCTTAATAGTGGTGGAAATAGTCTGCAGTTGAGATCACTGTGAGAGTGGCTTTTTTTTCAGCCTGGAGTCCAGCTGTAAATGAGCTGGCCTTCAGCACCAGGTCCTAACGTTAGCTAATCACACGCTGACAGACTTTGGCTGCAGACTCAATGAAAACTTGACCACTTGACACAAATGATGAATAAGTTGTTGATTGACTAATTGTTGCAGCACAGTTGAAAGAGGCTGGATCAGCTCTTCAGGCTCCACACTCACTTTCAGTAAATCAAATCAAACTCAGAGCAGCTTGACCACGTTCCTCCTGAGATCGTGTTCCGCTGAAGTCTAATGTTTAGGAGATTCTAACTGCTGACTTTTCTGTTTCCAGCTCCCAGATTCTTGACTTTGTCACTCATGAGAAATAACTTGTGTTTATCTGGGACACACGCTGCCTTGTGGCCTGTTGTGTTGTCGCCTTCAGTGATTCAGGTGCTTCTGGAAAACCACTCAGAGCAGACAGCAGTCCATCAGCAGCTTCCTCCCTGCGATGTTCTCCTTCTGCCCCCCGATGAAAGATGTGTCTGAAGTTGTCACCAGTGTTAAAAGCTCCCAGGTCACTGAGACCTGAGCACAGGTCAGGTCGACCAGATTCAGTGTCAGTGTGGTTAAGTGAGAAAGGAGCTCGTTCTCTTCTCTTTCTTTCAGAGCCTCAAGCTGATTTCACAAATGAACTGGACTCTGGACTTTCTCAGACTTTACTTACATGAGGTGCATGCGAGTCGACCCACACAGACTTTCTCCTGCAGCCCCCTGGTACAAAGTCCATGTCCATGTGTGAGTCTGGGTGTGAACACAGCAGTTAATTCTCACTCAGGTGTTCACAGTGAGAGTGGATGTTCACTGTTAGCAGATCTGCTCATTAATATGTATTATATTAAATATAGGAAATATTTAGCAGCGTCCTGCTGTCGTATCGCGCTTCTCTCCATTTGCAATCAGGATTATTTCCCCTGATGTGAGAACACAGAACACAGGATGTCTGGGTGGGTGCTGCATGTGTGAAAGTCCAACTCTGAGTAAAGTCTGGACCTGATAGTCAGGAGTCCATGTGTGAAAGCCGGTTCCGAACCATTCAGAACAGCCGCTGCTGACTCTGATCTGGCTCCATGTTGACTTCAGTTCAGATGTGACCTCTGAGGCTGACCTGACCTGAACTGGACATGAGGCCTGGATGATCCCTGGCTCTGGTCTAGGTTCTGAAGCCTGGGTGTCCACAGTGTATGTTTTTCACTTTGGATCAAAGCATCAGTCACATCTGATTTCCCTCCAGTCTCTCTCCTTTCCCTCTCAACTCTAAACACTTTCAACTTGCATAGACACATCTTCACTAGTGACACATGCTTTTCCCACTGGGCCTCATCCAAACAGCAGCGTTCAGAACAACAGGCCCTGGATCCACTCACCACTGGAAGAGGCTCCGTCAGTGAGAGAATGAGAACTGAACTTTACCTCAGGAAAGTCTGATCTGGTAAACGTCCCTGCAGCTGAATCTGTCATCACATCTTGTCCTGCGCTGCGACAGTGCGCAGCCGTCACCCATGAACTAGCTGCACAGTTGACCCTCGAACAGGAGGTAACGCTGAGTTCCTGCAGAAAACTGTAAAATGCTGCTTGTAACACCAGAGGGGTTATTTAAGTGTGCAGCATTACTGCCAGCTGCTTCTGTGAACTCTATAGAGGAGGCTGAGTAAAAGGACTGTTGTAAACATTTGATGTAGCAAATGACTCCGGGGAGTTGTTTGGACCTGGGGATTTGTGAACTGTGTACTGGTTGTATAACACACTGGTGAACTGTAAATAGTGGCGTGTTTTTTGTTTATTGCTTGTAGCTATTTTTGTGTTCTGGTTATAATATACTGGCCATGCTAGGGGCTTGTATGAGTGCAAGTGTCCTTTGTAGTAAAAAACCCAAACTTAAATGTTGTCAGACTGCAGTTCTGGTTGGGACCGTGGCTCCACAGCCAATAAACCACTACAAACCCCAGGTCTGGCCACAAAGAAATCCAATCCCGATGTCTACCTCTGGTCTAGATGTGACCTAGAGGACCCAGAGGTGACCTCTGAAGAGTTAACTTGACATGACTGATTCAGACACACTGAACTCTGAGCCCTGAGGTGGTGTCCTCTGTCAGAACGGTCCGACAACAGATGAAGATCTAAACCTAAAGACGTCACAGTGTCGCTCATTTGCTGTGTTTCCACGAATGTGGACGTACCAAACAACACAACCCTAAAAGTCTGAGTACCCTGTGGTTCTGAGTGAGAGATGGAGGGATGAGGAGGATGACGAAGGCTCCATCAGTTCAGTGGTTCTTCCATATTTATAGAGGAAGTCGTTCATGCAGGCAGAGAGAGGAAGCCACTTAACTTGTCATCACTCCTGACTGAGCAGACAGAGCATGTGTGTCACTTTCCACTGCACTGAAGGTGTGTTCAGGCTGAACCCGACTCTTCGGTTCAGCTCTGTGTTGTTAACGTGTCATTTATTCTTTTGACTTTATCTAATCGTTAATCCCGAGTCTTCACAAACATTTTACTTTCTATCAGTTATCAGAAACACTCATACTTAATGTGTTTGTTTGCAGGTGAAACACAACGCTCTCATACAGGAGATGAAGCATCCAACAGCAGGACGCATCGCTGTACCTGGTCAGCACGCACACACACACACACACACACACACACACACACACACACACACACAGCTGTGCTCTGTCTGACCTCTGACCCTGACAACAACTTGAATGACGTTTTCTAAGAAGTTCTGTTTCTCTGTGTGCTGAGACCCTGCTGTGCTGCTGACACACACACACACACACACACACACACACACCCGCAGGGACGTGGCTGGTTTGATGGATCTCAGTGTTTTTCCACAAAGAGGAAGCTGTTTGTCCACCAGCATGTATTTACAGTCTCATCTGTCTTCTAACCTGTGTGTGTGACGCACCAGGAAGACATTCATAACCAGCAGAGGCAGGTAGTGTGTGTGGATCCAGTCCACTCAGCGCCAGGTTTGTTTGTCGTCGTCTCCTTTCCAAATCACTACCACAGACTTTCTTATGAAATCGTCCAGTGAATCACATGAAACAAAACCCATCATAAAAACCTAGAAGACATATTTTCCCCTCCAACTTGGAGTCACGTGCCAAACTGAAGCAGAGCAGGAATGTGGCCTTGCCTGTGCTTTACTGGTCCTGCTAGTCTGAAGTCCTGCACAGAGTTTCAAGGAAAAGATAGCAGCCGTGTGATTATTAAAGATCTTAGACTTCGCGGTTCCCTGGTGGCCTTACAGTTACGGCATGGAACCACAACATCTATGGTTCAGATCCCAGCTGTGGGCGGATCACGTATCTATGGAGAAGACCTCAGGACAGATTGAAATCTGATCAAACCGTCTCTGGAGCAGGGTTGAAACTCATTCTCTCCAGATGTTGAAAAGGTGTAAATGTATCCCTCTCATCAGAACACATCTGCAATCTTCCCTCCTTCCACGTAACCACGTCAGTGTGTGGAAATATTCACTCAGTGTGTTTTCAGGACGGTCTCTTCGGTGCTCGTAACAACAGCAGCTACAGTTTCACTAAAATAACTCTGCAATGAGCCGTTTGTCTCTGTGTCATTAGAGCAGAGAGGAGAACCACTGCAGACATTTCTATCACTGGCTCAGGGAGTTTCTGCTTCCTGATCGGTTCATCTGAGTGAGAGAAAACTAAGACAGGTTAGTGATCAGAGCCGAGAGCGAACCAAAGTGTTTCTGATGCAGCTTCTGTTGCTGAACCTGCAGCTCTTTACTGTTTCTTAACTGAGATACAGAAACATAAACTCACTGATGAGGACTTTAACCCTGCTCAGCTAATCGGCTAATCGGAGTCGACTTTACTTGCTTTGACTTAAACCTACGTCAACGTGAAGCGCTGCTGCTGCGACGAGGCTCATTATCAGAGCAGCTCGGTGTTTCTTCTCTGATGGTCGGTGCAACACAATCCTCCGTTCACAGAGCAACTTCTGTTTTAGTTCAGAGAGACGCAAAGAGAGAGCGACAGTGACTGACAGCACGAACTGATGGTTTCCATCTGATGGCCTCAAAACACAGCATCTGTTCTCAGTGACACACACACAGAAACACACACGTGTTGGTCGTTTCCCAGTTGTGAGGGACTTACTGCCATGATGCATTCGCAGCCCAACCATGAGATTAGACTTAGAACCAAACCTTCTAATAGTCTTTGACATGATGAGGAGCAGCTTCACTAAGATGGTATCTAACATTTGTTTACACTGCCATCGCACACACACACACACACACACACACACACACACAGTTAAATTTGACATGACATCCACTGATGCTCCATCTGTCCTGTAATGCAGAAGGAATTTGTGTATTCACAGCCTTAACAATATCCTCTTCTTTGCTCTGCTTCGCTGTTCTCTCCATCTCTGTTTAGTAAACACCACGGTGTGTGTGTGTGTGTGTGTGTGTGTGTGTGTGTGTGTGTGTGTGTGTGTGTGTTGTCTGTACCTCTGAGGTTAATTGAGTGTGAAAACGTGCTCAGAATGTTCATTGGCCGACCCGTCCCCGTTCCCGTTTGTGTGTGTGTTGTTTCAGAGCCAACTCTGGACAAACAGTAGAAAACGTGTGTGTCCATTAATAGAGGCAGCTGACGTTATATAACTGGAGAAAGGAATGAAACGTGACACACTCACTCAGTCACTCAGATCACTTTAGATGTTGTGAGGGGCTGTTTCAATGTGCAACCTGTGGATACAAAATACAGCATGTGACATTATGATGTGCAAGAGTGCATACACCAGAAATATGCTAGTAAATGTTCCTAACACACGTGTCCTACCTGTATCTTATCATAGAGTGAGTAATAACTTGTGTGCAAAACCTACTTAGGTGTAAACATGGCAGAGGAGGTTATATTTAAATGAGGATGTTTTATGTTTCACTGGTGTCATGGAGAGTTTAGAGAGTGACCAGTGTAAACCTGAGGAGAGTCCATCCAGGTGAGTTAAGGTTGGGAGGATGAGTGTGTTTTTCAGTGGATTACTGCATGTGGCTGTTTATGCTCCACACTTGATAATGTTCTCCTCCCTGTATTTTGAGCACTCACATATTTATGAAGCCAATAGTGTTAAATCCACAGTGTGTGCTGTTTTAGTCTCAGTCCTCAGTCTCAGCCTTAGTACATCAGACTCATCATGTATAAATACATGTACATTTACACTAGCAGCCAAAAGTCTGGACTCACCTTCTCCTTCAGTGTTTATTCTTTATTTTCATTATTATTTATTATTAAGAGCATGTATTGAATTATGTGGTAAACAAAAAACCCAGAATGTGTTTTATATGTTCGATTTTTAAAGTTTCCACCTTTTCCTTTAGCTGAACTCCAGCTCCAAACATCTCAGCTGGATTCAGGTAGCTCTCACAGAATACTGGTGTGTTTGGGATCCTTGTCCTATTAGAAAACGCACACCTGATGTGTTGGCCTGTCTCTGCAAACTGCTGAGGCAGCTGTGCTGGTTCAGCAGGTCACAATCAGTCTGTGACCTGAAAACCATCCTGGTGAATCTGCTGCGATGATGCCACAAGTGTGCTCAAGCTAAATGTAGCTAGTTTGGACGATTGATAATAGAATAAAATAAAACATGTTTGACTTAATGATTCCATATCATAGTCATCATTCTTTAGTCCAAATGTTTAAAATATAAAATAACTGGAATTAAATATTGTGTCATTTTAACTCTTAATAAAATCATCTTACTTTCCCTTCACTCCTCAACCATGGACAGATGGACGGAGGACAGGAAAAGTAAAGTGATGAATGAATAGAAGTGTTACGTAATCTTATTCATTATTTGCTGTGGCCCTACCAACACACACACAGACACACACATTGGTTCTTCCTTGACGATACTGAGGAAGGATGTGTCCACACACACTGTGAGAGTTCAGCTCATTAGTGTCGTTCTTTAAAAACAAAAAAGCTGATTGTTGTGAGTTTCCCAAAATAAATTGTTTCCTGAAATGTGAATTTGTCCTTTCCTTCCATCCTACCATCCTTCCTTCTATCCTTTCTCCTTTCCTTCCATCTTACCATCCTTCCTTCTGTCCTCTCTCCTTTCCTTCCATCCTACCATCCTTCCTTCTGTCCTCTCTTCTTTCCTTTCCTTACATCCTACCATCCTACCATCCGTCCTTCTGTCCTCTCTCCTTCCTTTCCTCTGGTCTGGATAAACCCTGTGTTTGCTTCCTTCTCTTCAGGTCCAGCAGTTCGTTTCAGCAGCTTCTCGTCCAGCGGGCCGATGCCCCCTCCTCTGATTGGTCAGCACACTGTGCAGGTGCTGCGGCACATTTTGTCCTACAGTGATGATGTCATCAAAACGCTGCTAGAGTCAAGGGCAGTGGCCCAGAATGACGTGTCCTGAATCCATGAAAATCATCCGACATCTTGATCCCAGACTTATTTCTTTACAGACTGATGAGCTGCTTCTCAGCTGCAGAAAACTATTATTTTTAGTTTTATTTCTAATTATTTAAAAACATTTCTGCCATAATAACAGTATTGTATGTACTGTAATCGATGTAATATGCGGTTTAGTCGTCACTTTTGTTTTCTGGGCACTTCAAGTCCAGATGATCAGTAGATCATCAGTGGAAACTAATTTCTAAAGATTCTTTTTTCTGAAAATCAAACATGAAAAAAAATGACGGATAAAAACACTTTGACTGACAAACAAATAAAACAATGTTCAGATCGATACAAATCTAGAGAAACGATAAATTCAGAATGTGACACGTGATCTTTCTGTCTTCTAGTCACTGAACTGCTTTAAAAAAACTCAATAGTTTTAATAATAAATAAACTTTTTAAAGAAGCTTCTTTTGAAGAAAATGTGTAATTGTGTGATTATGAATATCAGATCATCCTGAGCTGACTGTGTCTCTGTATCAGTGTTTGCTTTTGATTTGTTTAGACAGAAGAGCTCACCAGTGCAAAACTTTAAAGTTTTGTTGGATCATCAGATGCACATCGGACAAACTGTAAACAAATGTTGGTTCTGTACTTGGTTATGTTTGTTTGTAGTTTCTAGGATTAACCTGGTGGTTGAAAAATAAACTGCTTGTCTAACATTATTAAATGACCATCTGTACTTCCACATCCAGTTTATACAATTCAGAGTCTTGATAACTGTAGGATTTTGTATAACCTTGGTTCTATTGGCTGCACCAGGAGGTTGTTGGTCTCATGTTCTGTTCCTCAGTTTTCTCTTCTCTCTCCACTTTTTTGTATTTTTTAAATCTTGACATACTTTTATTGATTCCCATGAGTGATGTCATTGCTATTAGGTTTCAGTGCACATCCAAACATGTGGCCCAGAGGCCCAGAGTTGAACCGCTGACCCTGCGGTTCTTATACAACTGCTTTACTAACTGATCCAGAACCACCCACAGCTAATCTTAAACTGATTCCAGCAGCATTTTAGAGCTTGCTTGCACAAACAAAAGTTTTGCCAAAGAATAAATGTTTTAATTTCCAATTCAAACTAAAATGAGAGTGTAAACTTCAGTCATCTAAAGAGAAAAGTTCCCAAAATGAGTTTGGTTGTTGTGAAGATCATGTGGATAAAAACCAAAGTGAAACAGAGTTAGTGAATCAATACCACATCACTCATCATGTCAAGTGAAGAAACAAAAGCATGAGATGTTTGTGGAGCGATGGGGAAACTGGAACATTCCTCCCAATAATACTTGAAACTAACAGAAATGTTGCATTTCCACATGGTTTTTCATTGTTTGAGCTTCGTCTGGAGTTCTTTAAATTACCTCATCATTGTGTCCTCATCATTGCAAAACAGCATCAGCTCTACTGTTTTTCAACCCATCAGTTCTTTCACACAGCAGGACTGGATGGAAACTAGACTTTCTTCACTGTTTCTTTAAACTCTTTCCTACATACTGTTTTATAATTCGCACAAAATTATAAACTTTGTAACTTGAAAATGCTGCACAGTTCCCAAACCAACGAGCTAAAAGAGGCTTAAAGCTGTGCAGAATCTTTCGACTGATTTTTGTTATAAACATTAAACATTGAGGTGCAACTTTAAAATGCTTTTTTCCACAGGGGATGCACTGTAGATAAAGTGTTTGGATGTTGACTGATGACTCACATCGTCAGCAGATATTGTTCTGGGATGTGGTAGAAAAATATTGGCCAAAGCTTGTTTATGACGTTAATAACCACTGAACATCACTCAAACCTGGAGACACATAATAAAAGCCTGAAGTCCCAGGTGATTGATGCGTCCTGCCGTACACGGTGATGTCTCACTCCTCTTAGGTTACACTGTAGGAAACATTGAGTGTGGTTGACATCGTAGGAGAGACAGGTTGACAGTTTGATTAATTGTGAAGAAATCCTCTGAAAGGAAGCAGATGATTTGATCGAGCGTGATGTTTACTGAATTCGAGGAAACGTGACGCATCTGGATTCGTCAGGGGAGATGCAGTCTGACATGTTTGTTTGAGATATAGAGGAAGAAGGGAGGAGAAGGGGAGTCTCAGGTGTAATTCATCACAAAGTCGGGACATCGTGGAACTACATCATCCAAAAAACCAACGCTGCTCCAGGTTTAGGTGCCAGTTTCTAGATAAGGAGGATACCTCTTACAGCACGTTGTGAAATTAAACCAAACAACAGCTTTTGGTTGAATTAAAGTGAAGACTTCACTCAGATCCAGACTGTTAATCTGACCCAGGACTGTACCATTATAAATGATATCTATCACAGGAAGACAAACATTCCCGCCACTCACTGAGTTAATGTAGAAATATTCAGAGGGAAGGTACAGTAAATCTTCTCCGTCCTCATACTCTGTCTAGCCAGAACCCCAGCACTGAAGATGTGGCATCTTCTGAACTTTTCAGGACATTTGGGGATTTCCAGGTTATTAGTCCACACTCTGATATTTTAGAGGCTGATTTTAGTATTTGTAAACATAATACAATCATTTGTGTTTTCGGATCACAGACAGAATAAAAGCAACAAGTATGAACAACAACATGTCATTCTATTTTCAGACAGCGCCACTTAGAAGTTGAATGACAAAATAAATGGGGGGAAAAATGTTGTGGCTGTAAATTCCTGCGTTTAGCTCTTTCTCTGTTTATTGGCGCAGGAGATGGTTCAGTGGTGAAGAACACAACAGAGTCATTCTGTGCAACATCACATGGGTTTCAAATTGAGCCAGTAAAATAAGAAGACAAGTGACAAAATGTGATTCACACAAATTAATACTAAAGAAAGCATATTTAGGAAAAAATATTGTTCAACCATCTGACCTCAGTCTTATTTAAAACTCCTTTTCTTCTTGTGCAAGACTTTTAGATTGTAATGACTCTCATCTGATGCTTACACTCTTTCTGTTTCCTCCTAATGAGCCTATTCAGTCAGGCGGAAAGTGAAACCACCCCGGAGGATAAATGTGAGGTCTTCTACGCACTTTCCTCAACTGAGCAAGAAAAAAGTCCAACTGCCATGACTCAACTTCCAGAGAATCATCAGAACCAGTTCTGGTATTTCAGAAAGTTGTATTTGGTGACATCTGGACTTAGTTGAGGTTGTTAAAGAAACTGGTTGATATTTCCAGCAAACCGATCTCAGCCATTTAACTGCTTCTGGTTGGCTGACCAGAAGCAAAGTGGAGTCATGAGTCAAGGTTTGAAAGGTTTAAGAAAAGTAGTAGTTTATTTTCTGTGAGTAATTCTTATTAGAGCAACACAGTGAGCAGGAGTGACAGCTCCTCGGGACTCAGCAGTCTATCTGCATCTGAAGGACAAGCGTCCGCAGTCTGAGAAGACCATCTGAATGAAGCTGGAGCAAACACCTCTGAACAGGTGGTCCAAACAGCACAGTACAGTGCCAGCGTCTTTTAGCTGTTCCCACTGTGACTGGTGTGACCCTAACCACCTCCATAAAAGCCAGATGGGTGACTGAAAGAAGCCTTTTGGATGAGAGGAGAAATGTCCTCAAGAACCTAAATATGTCCAGGTCAAACTGGTACAGCAGCTCTTCTGGAAATACTGTAGAATGATGGATCCATTTAAGTGACAGCAACCTCTACTGGTGACGAGTAGTTTGACTGGTCTTTGTCCAGAGAAGAAGTGGCCTTAATGCGATGATGGTAAAGCTATTAGCAAAGAGACTGCGGTGGTTTGATCCTGATAGTGTGTGACATGACTGTCGCATCCAATTTCATCACAGACTCCTATAATGACAAGATGTGGTCTAAGGTTTGTGTCTGCTGCTCTGATCTGTTTGTAAAAACTAGATTTTGCTACAATTTCAAGGAAAGTGAGTGGAGTCTGGTGGAAAGACGAGCCCAATTCTGAAAAGTTTTTCCAGAACAAACAGGCCTAGATCAAAAAGGACCAACAGTAGGGGGTGTTCACATTCCTCAGATGTTTGTTTGTGTGATAGATGAGATGAAGAATCTCTGCGCAGAGACATCATCACTGAGGAGTGACCTCTCTCACTTTCTTTTCCAGTTGAACTATTGATTAGTGGAGCTTTAATCTGATTTCTTTGATTGTCTCTGCAGAGAGTCCACTGCAGATGACATGGAGACTGAATGCTTTCATTCTAATGTGAGGAAAAGTGAGAAGGTGGTGAGAAGACACGTCCGTTCTAAAAACCTTCCAACAGTCTCAAACAGCAATGTGGGAGTAAGCACATACATTTGGTCACAGATACATTTGGTCACATAAAAGAGTACTTTTACTGCAGTAGACTGTGTACTTCAGATGTTTGCTTCACAGATGAGAACAGGAAGCTCTGCACAGACGCTGCTGCTGCTGAGTCTTTATGAGCGAAGAGTGACCTCTCTCTCCTTTCTGCTCATGCTCGGCCGCCCAGTTGGCTGCCTCTGTGCTGAACTCGATGTGTGTGACAGAGAAATTCGGATGTACGTAACTCACCAGCTCTTTAAGTGTCCCTTATTCCCTGACATCTGGTGTGTGTGTGCGTGTGTGTGTGTGTGTGCGTGTGTGTGTGTGTGTGTGTGCGTGTGTGTGTGTGTGTGCAGCCCAATGCTGAACACAGACACAGTTATATGAGGGAGACAGAGACTAATATAACGTTTGGTATCTCTGACACTGAGGTCACAGTCTGACTTCACCTCACTGGATATAAAAGGTACTTTTATTTTGAAGGGTTGTATTACTGACTGTAAAACTGCTGAGTGCCTCATGGACTCACAAAAATGAAACAGAATGTTAAAAGGTGTTAGAAGTGTTTTACTATTGATGTTGACGTGAGTTCCCTCAAAATAAATTGTATTCCTGTTTTTCAGGGGATGAACCCTTTAGAGCCTTAATGGCTCTGCAGCGGTTCCTCTGTAGTCTACATTTATATATGCATGTAAACTCTACTGTCATTTAAAAACAATATATAAACAGCCCTCTGCTGGACCATGAATTTTCCATGAAGTCAAAGCTGGATTAATATAAAGGAAAGTCTTGATGCTGAGTCTGATTTAGAAAGAAAAGATCCCAAGCAAAGCTCCTCAGCTCTGTGGTGGAGTGAGCTACCGAACTCTGCACGGTCAGAAACCTCACTCCCAATATTCAAAAACCTGCTTCACAACTGCTGCTTCCTGTGATCTTCAGTACGTTACAGAAAAACTAACAAACAAAAAAAACTGTTTCCCTTACATCCCTGAAACAGACACACTTCTTCTGTTAACGCTTTGTTTTGATGTTTTTCTCCTTGGCTTCGTTTTTTCCTGCTTCTGTGTCACTTTCTAAATGTAAATGTCATGTAAATGTGATGAATCACAAAGTTTTCACTGCGTCCTGTATGTTGTTGATCTGTAACCAGCAGGCAGCAGGTCAGCAGAGCTGACTATATATTCAGAAACTGTCAGTCTGACACTGTCTAAATCCACAATTCACCAAATCCTCGTGGATTCTCCAGTGGACTCACCAAAGTTTGTGCAGTTATTAGAATCTGTAGGTACGTGTGATATCGAAACCAGCCAAGGATAAAAAGTTGGGTTAATCTAATTCTATTTAGCCCAGGACCTCTCATCCATACTTCACATATATTTGATCATAGTGTGCTATTACTTTTCATGCTGATAAGTACTATAGTTTATGTTTTATTAATGTTTTTATGAATGGGGAGTCTTCGGGCTGATTGGACTCAAATGTGATCTTAAAAACTATAACTGGTAAAACTACACACCTGCCTCATGATGAAATGCTTCACATACTAAGACGTGATACCTGTTGTCATCGTGTCAGTGTTTTGGCTTATAACTCCTGATCCACCATAAGGACAAACTTCTTTTATTCTCTGTATTCCTGGAATTATTCTTGTGCAAAGATATGGGAAGATATGAAAAACTTCAGATTATCATTAAAACTTTACTAAAGATGAAATGCTGCTGTTAGTTCTGATCAGCTTATTTGCAGGTACAGTTTCACATAGTGGAGAATTATGGAGATGGTGCCGCATTTGATTCTTCATTTGTAAAATATCTGTATCTTTAATTTTTTTGAGTGGGTAAA
>OMLM01009348.1:13392-28364 GCA_900302695.1 Helostoma temminkii
TAAAATAGAGCTAGAAATTCCTAACACAAAGCCTTCCATATTCCATGTTCTCGAGGACAGTTGAAACATATTATATGTAGATGTATATGTGTATATATGTATTCTACCTATACTGCCACCGTGAGAAGGATTACATGTTATTTTAATTACTTTAATTACCAAAGTAATTCTAGTAAAGTAAGTAACATGAACATGCCCCCTGTGGCCATCATTATATTTTGGAGAGCTTGCTTTCAGCCATCACGCTCATTTAGCTAACATCCACGTAGCTGAATAAAGAGCGCGAATAAAAGATTCAGTAAAAGATCTGTTCGGCTGCAGACCTCACCAATATCACCAACCTGGACCATGATCCAGTTCTTCAACATGGCTGCCAGAGGAGAGGAGGAGAAGGCGGAGTTACTTAATGTGATGGTTTATCATTATCTTTGGTGTCTTCTTGGGATGTCCTTGAGCTCCACAGTCAAACTCCCTGCCTGATCAGAGTTCATTACAGTGAGTAACAGTGATGACAAGCAGACACGAAGCAGCAGAGGGTGATGGGGACAGCCACAGGCCGCAGTGTGTTCATGACGGAAACACACATGCAGAATCACAGATGCTCTCAGGACTCGGGACTCCCTCATATGACGTCCAGTGAGAGGCTCTTTGGAAACTACTTCCTGGCGTGGGCTGGATGGAGAGAAAGGTGCAGCTGCAGCAGCTGGATTTGACATTAAAGCAGCTGCGACCCACGATGCACTGCTCTGCATGCTGGTATCCTATAGGAGGACAGCCTTCCCTCAGCCTGACACACACACACACACACACACACCTGTCACCACCAGTCTGGACAGGATGTGTACTCTCGGTTACCGTGACAGCGCTGTCTTTTTCCCCCTTTGCTCTGTTGTTCACTGTGTCAGATGGATTCAGCAGAGACGCTCAGCTCTGCCTCTCTGGTCGGGTCACAGTTGTTGTTGGTTACATTAGTTTGCTGTGATTTTGAGCAGTAATGAGACATCAGATTTCAGAACAGTAAAACATTACTCTGTCTGGGAACGGCCTTTTGTTGTGTTGTCCTTTTGCTGGAGTTTACTGCAAAGTGAGACCAGATCCGAAGAGACAGTGGTTTTCAATGAGCAGATTTGATTATATTAGATTTTATTTTGATGGAGCATTGTGGACATGTCTGTAGATCAAATTTAAATATAGCTCTTCAATATCAAACTACAGTACTTTGTTTGGTATCTAAAAGATCCACAATGCAATGCTTCGCCTGTTGGTTTCTGCATGTTGACTATTTAATTATCACTGTGAGGACTCAGCAGTATCAGTCAGCCTGTTCACACTGGTCTCACTGGACCTGGAGCAGAGTTGACTTTGCCCACTGTCTGTCAAACCTGCCAAACATGAGTGCGGAGGGAAGATGATAAACCAGAGGAAGAGAAAAGCGAATACAGGAAACAAAGCAGAGTTATGAGTAACACACCTGTTTCCACACAGAAGCGCAGCAGCTCTGTGTCGGACTGTGAAAGAGCTCAGCAGCTTCCAGCTGCTAAAATAAAAGTCTGTTGTTCCTCAGACTGCTTCAGTTTCAACACAAGAAGCTGCAGCCTCCATCTGAAACCACGACGACGTCTTCGCTCTCAGCCTGTGATTGATGGCACTCAGTAAAAACACACCAGGAGTGTTTTTATGAAGCTACGCCTTCTTCTGGACTGGACCACTTCAGTCATTCAGGTCAGTCTTAAACAGGATCATAGTTAAGAAATTAGCTCTGCAGGTTTTAAAATAAACTGTTAATCATAAAACCTCTGAGATCAGAAGCCTAAAGGTTCCTTGTGCTGTTTTTCTTTGAGTGTTCTTTGAGTCTGTTTTTAAACAGAACAACAGTCTTCAGCTCTTTTAACCCTAACTTGATACAGTAGCATAAGCTAAGCTAGCTGCAGCCAGGAGCAACATGAGAATGAACTTTCCACCAGTGTTCCACCATTTTTATGAATCTATTGAAGAAATAGTGCAGAGAACCTCCCAGTCTGGCAACTGGTCCACTGTCATTTTGTATTTTTAAAACTGTGAAGCCAGAAGCTGTGACACAACAAGCCAGCGATCACCGTTAGCCGGCACTGGGCCATCAGTGATCATCTGTCGCACTCTTATTTTTTAAAAACCAACCACTCTGATTGGCTGTTGGGCCTAACGAATTACTGCATGAAACACGAAATAGAAGGAATGTTGGAAAACTGAACCCGTTCGTGTAGACTGGAGAGAACTTACAAACTAGTTGTAGTTGTAGTCTCTGCAGTGTGTTCAAGTGCAAATGTCCTGCCAGACAACATGAGAAGACTAAACAATCAGCCACCGTCTGATTAGTTCTCTGCTATAAAAACTGTATCTGCTGTATCTGGATCAGGTTCTTCAACTGGTTCTGTCCTTTTCTTTTAATCAGGCAACAGCTGTAACAGGCAAAACAATTTCCATGTGGGATTAATAAAGATTTTAGAGTGATAGATAGATGTCATGTTAGCACAATACAATGTGTTTTACTGTTAGTTTTTAATTAAGACCAAACTATCTATATACTGATTTACTGATGTGTTCACTCATATTTTACACCAGTGTTGACATGCAGTCATTAAGCATGAACAGTCTTCTCAACTGTTTTACATTTATAATATGTAACATTACCATGTAATCACACGAGGCCACATGTGGTTAAAGATGCATTCTCAGTTCTGTAGCTGCTTCAAGTCTGTGATTCATGATCGTCACCAGTAGAGCATTTTCTCAGATGAAGCTCCATCAGGCTTGTAACTGGGCGACTTCACCACTGGAGAAGTTTTAGCTTTGAAAAACTCCAGTCGCTTTAACATTGAGGGTATCTGAGATCATGGTGCTGCTGTGAAATGAGCCAATGCGTTTTGACTGGAATACATAGACTGTCTCGTAATTCACTTGCTAACATCAGAAGAGAGACAGGATCCATAGCAGCCACCACCAGGTTTCACAGGTGAGGTGATACCGTTTGAATCTTGGACAGCTGCTTCTCTTCTACAGTTTAGCTTTTACCAGGAGCCTGATGTAAGTTGAGTCTGATCTCATCTGTTCACATGACTTTTTTTTTACAACTCTGGCTGCTCCTTTAACAACTGCACTTTTGTTTTGCATTTTAGCATCTGTGCAGTGCATTTCTGTGTATGAAGTCTGAGGACAGTGGTCAAATCCACCTGAGTCCTGAAGAGACTCTGTTGCTGCACTGTTATATTGGTGTCCGGGGATTTTCTGTGTAATGGCGAGAATTATTTTCTCATCGATTGTCGAGTCCTATCTTTGGATTAGGATGCTTCCCACTGCTCTTCTCTTTCTTCTTAATCAGGTTCCACAAATCCCCCATGAGCAAGAACAAGGCAACAGTGAGGAGGAAAAACTCCCTTTAACAGAAGAAACCTACAGCAGAACCAGGCTCAGGGTGTTAGAGGACAGTAGTTACGGAGACCCATCAGTATTTCAGGACTTTCCCACAGGACAGAGAAGGTTTATCAGTACATGCAGACTATGACTTAACCTAACTCAGTTGTCTTTGTGCCTAAACTAAACCAAACAATGTTGTCAATATTTATATTTTTGTCAAGTCATTGTTTTCCTGATCTCTGAACAGCTTTTGCTAATGGTCCAGGTTCAGCTGGTTCAGTCTGTCTTTTCTTTCTCTCCTAATTGGTTTCTCTTTCTGTCTTTTCTTTCTTTGATCCTCAGTAGCGAACCAGAACAGTGACCGTGACTCTCAGTCCAATTATAGCCCAGTGGTCTTTACATCCTGACCACCATGACCCCCAACCTCCCATCAACCCCCCCTGCCCTTGCTCTGAACTCTAACACTCAAACAGCATTTGTGACCTTTGTGAGCTTGGCTGCAGCATTTGTCTCCACTGAGGATGGTCACGTTTCAGCTTGTCCTCTTGGTCTCTGCAGGGACACAATCTGAGAAAAGTCCACTTCGTTCAAGTGAGGTTACTGACATGATTCAGATTCACATGTGGTTTCAACTCTGACTACAGGTAAATTTGATTTGTCTCAGAGTGGACAGCGATTAATCAAAGATCTGTCTGTTGGACACTGAAATTGAAAACAATTGTCTGTGAAGGG
The DNA here is from genome assembly GCA_900302695.1 of Helostoma temminkii. Taxonomy (NCBI): domain Eukaryota; kingdom Metazoa; phylum Chordata; class Actinopteri; order Anabantiformes; family Helostomatidae; genus Helostoma; species Helostoma temminkii. Next base: position 17,518 of record OMLM01009348.1, read on the forward strand.
GTCAGTTTTTTTATCCCGGGACATCTGGGGATAAAATGCTTTCATCCATGTCCCGTTTTCATTTTACTGAGCAAAGTCTTCTAAAGTTAACTTTCAGTTTTCTCCAAAGTGTCATAATGTTACTGTGGTTTTCCTTTGTGTTTCTGAGAATAAGCTGCTGTCAAACTGTCCTCTGAGATTCTTTTGTGTCAGCGTTGGCGGCGGAGGGTCAACAGTACCACAGTGTAGTCTCACATTTTAGCAGCTTTTGGAAACCACTGTGATCACACAGTTATCTTCCAAACACTATTATTATATTATATATTATATTTTACTTGAATTTTCAATTCGACATTAGACCAACTTAAAAAAAATCTGTGAGTGAACAAAACCTAAACAGTAATGTGAAATAACGACAAACAAACAGTTCTGAATTAGTACAAACTGTACTTAAAATATTTGTGGTTCAAAAGCAGACTGACGTGCTTGATCTGTTGCGTAATCATTAATAAGAAGCATCTTACATTCAGTAATGTTCAATTTTTTGTCATGGTTCGTTACCACTTTTTGGACGAAACAGCCTTATGAACTAAATTCCAATTCCAAAAAAGCAGTAAAATCTATATAATAACAGAATGCAATGATTTTTTAAGTTCATTAAGCCGTATTTTATTCACAGTAGAAAATAGAAAACATATTATGTTTAAACTGAAAAATAACAATATTAAGTAAAAAAAAAATTTTAGAAATTGATGGCAGCCACATGTCTCAGAAAATTTGGGACAGAGGAAACACAAGTAGGTGGAACTAACAAGGTAGAGTTGGAACATTTAGCAACTAATTAGGGTAATTAGCAACAGGTCATCTATCCTCGGACTATGAACCACTTAGTTTTTACTGCATTCACTCACACATTTTTGTGTGTTAACAGGCTAACATTAGCTTATTTATCTGAAACATTATCTGGTTCTGTGACGCCATCCGGCTGTAGAAGTACATAATGTGGACCAGATTTATCTCAGATTTATGTTGGGTTTTTTTTTACCAACCCGCAGCAGGTCTACTCCAGGAGCTGCCGAGCTCCTCCGGCTCCGTTGTCACCTGTCTGTACCTCCTCCAGTAGCGCTGCACCTACACCCAGACATCGCCCTCCTGCCCCACCAGAGATACCTCCATCGTGGGTCCCGTAGGAATTTCCATGACTTAACTCTAAAGCAATTAAATCCTTCAGGTCCTTCACTTGCCACCCTCCCAGAAACAGTGGCCGGGCTGTTGATCACAGTGCGTTAGCCAGCCTAGCTATGTCGGCTAACCCCACTACCAACCATGACAACACTGCTGTCAACTTCAGTCTGCTCAACATCCGCTCATTCACGAGCAAGGGACATCTCATCCAGGATCTCCTTATTAGTAATAATGACTTTTCCCAACTTATTGACTCTACTCCTCCGGATTTCGTTTACATCTGTTAACCCCATGGAGGTAAATGTAAAGTCCTGCTAGTGTCTGTGCCAGTTTACAGCTCACTGCAGTGTATTGTGTTCAAACTGCTGGGACGCACTCCAACCATCGTTGCTACAATTTACCGCCTCCCCTAAGACACACAATGACTTTTTAAATGATTTTGTTGCTCTACTCACCCATCTATCCACTCTCTCACCAAATGTAATATTGCTGAGGGATTTTAACGTACATATGGACAATAGGAATCTATCCCTCAGCAGAGAGCACATTCCACCCACACAAAGGACTTAATGTGCTGTTCTGGACTCTCCCCCTAACTACACCGCAAATGAACTCCATGTAACTGACCATTTACTTCTCTCATTTAATGTCACACTCCGCCTGTCTGTAATCAAACTACCACGTCTCATCTCATTTGGGAAGATCAAGGACACTGATATTGACACCCTCTCCTTTAGCATTGATAATATTCTCATCCCGGACTATCTATCCACCCCGATTAACTACTTGCTCATTATAATAATGGTATAATCAACCTTCTCAATTCTCTGCCACCAGTGCAAACCCGGTCTGTTCCTCACACTGCCCCCTGGTTAACCCCTGAACTCTGGTCAATGAAAGCCAAAGGGCGACAACTCAAGAAACTCTACAGGAAAACTGGTCTTACCATTCGAAAAGGAATGCACAAAACTCATATATTACACTATAAGGCCTCAACTGCACAAACAAACTCAATCAAACTACTATTCTGGCCTTGCACTCAACTGACACCTGTACCTCCTTAATACTGTTTTTCAAAGAAGAAATTTGAAATTCACTAGCACTTATGTTCTAATTCTCTGCCTCTCTCATTTTCTGAACCTTCTCCACACTATCAGTCATTCTCTAATTTCCAAGTCCCTGACGCTTTTGAAATCTCAGCTGTAAATCCAAGCCCACTACATATCAGCTAGACCCCTACAGCCTTGGTCAAACCTTGCCTCCCCTCTTTGTTTCTCCTCATATGTGCCATCAAACACTACTCAGTCACCACTGGAATTGTTCCTATACTCTTCAAAACTGCAGCTGTCACCCCACAACTGAAAAAACCTGGCTTAGAGCCCAACAACTACAACAACCTCCGCTTCATCTCCAACTTACCTTTCCTCTCCAAAATAGAAAAATAGATAGATATAAATAGAAAATTGTTGTGACTCAACTCCACATTTAACCCATAATTCCCTCTGTGAACCTTTCCAGTCCGGTTTCCACCCCCGCTACAGCACAGAAAGTTTTCACTCCTGCATTTTTGTGTGTTAAAAGGCTAACATTAGCTTATCTATCTGAAACATTATCTGGTTCTGTGATGCCATCCGGCTGTAGAAGTACACAATGTGGGCCAGATTTATCTCTGGTCTGCACTTGCCTGGATTCTGTTTAGTTTTTTTTACCAACCTGCGGTAGGTCTACTCCAGTAAACAGCTGCTGAGCTCCATTAGCTTATCTAGCTTAGCCAATATTTTCTGTTAATTCAATATCCATTTCCACTGCTTCAGTGAAGACAACTCTACCTATCTAGCAAACCAAATTCCAAACTCCCACCTTCCTCCCTTACCAACTGCTTATCTGAAATAAAATCCTGGTTCACCCCAAACTTCCTAAAATTAAACTGTGCTAAACAAAATCCACATTATCCAAATTTGACAGTTTTTACCTCACTATTGACAGTTGTTTTGTTTTCCACTCCCCTCAGGTTACGAGTCTGGGGATCATCCTTGACAACTCATTATCATTTCAATCCCACATCAATAACATCAATAGGTCTGCATATTTTTATTTATGAAACATTAATTGGCTCCACCCCTCTGTCGCTGCCTCCATCCTTGTTCACAGCCTTGTTACTCCTGCACTGATTACTGTAACTCCCTTCTCTTTGGCCTACCCCATAAATCCCTCCCCAAGCTCCAACTGGTCCAAAACTCAGCTGCCTGCATAATCACCAAAATGTCCTCACTTGAACACATCACCCCCATCTTGCAGCACCTCCACTGGCTCCCAGTTAAATACACGATTCAATTAAAAATTCTCCTGTACACCTTCAAGGCCATTCACAACCTCACCGCCTCATATCTGTCTGATCTCCTCCACATTGCCACCTCCACACTTTCAGATCTTCCTCTTCCATCTCCCTCACTGTGGCTCCAGCACCATGGAACTCACTCCCACCGGACATTAGAAACATTGACTTTCTTCAAGTCTTCAAAACCAGACTCAAAACCTACATGTTCAAGATGGCCTTCTCACTGTAATATCTACTAGATTGTCCTGTCTTTATCTTATGTTTCGCTTGTTTGTACAGTGTCCTGTGTTTTGAAAGGTGCTTATAAGTAAATGTATTATAAAAAGAACATCTTAGAGAGTCAGAATCTCTCAGAAGTAAAGATGTACAGATGTTCACCAATCTGTGAAAAGCTGCATCTACAAATTTTTAACATTGCTCCTCAATGTAAAATTGGAAAAGAATAGATCGTCACGTACTGTTCATAATATCATCAAAAGAGAGAAATCAAGAGACAAGGATGAGAAACAGTATTGAATGCCCATGATCTTCAGGCCCTCAGGTGGTACTGCAATAAAACAGACATGATTCTGTGATGGACATCACTGCATGGACTCAGGAATACTTCCAAGCATCACTGTCTGTGAACACAGTTTACTGTACCATCCAGAAATACAGTTAAAGAAGAAGCCATATATGAACATGAGCCAGAAACGCTGCCGTCTTCTCTGGACCAAAACTCATTTAAAATGGTCTGTGGCAAAGTGGAAACTAGACCTGTCCCAACTTTTTTGAGAGGTGTTGCTAATTGTTGCACCCTGTTTTTAGGTCAATTTTACAATCTCCCCTTGTATCCGCAGTATCCCTTGTATTCTAAATTATGTTGATGAAACATAATTACAAAGACAATAGTTCATCAGTGTTGAACTACTCCTCCCACTTTCTGTCAAAGAGTCCTATAAGGTTCAGGTCTTCATCTATTTACTCCCACTCTCAGTCAGAACATGAATATTCACTGCTATGCAGATGACACACAACTCTACCTTTTCACCATATCTATTACTCCCTCGCTCCACTCACTCTGGTCTCAGTGTCTGTCAGGAAGAGATAAAAAGAAAAGGCAACAGAATGATCACAGGCCTCAAAACTCTTGCTGAAATGATCCAGAAGTTCTCTCTATTTACCACTACACTGTTCCTTCTTCCTCTCAGCTCTGTACTCTGGGCATCATTTCCACTGCAATAGCCTTGTGTCACCTCAGAAATACTGAACGTACCCAGCAGCTTAAATTCTAATAGATAGTGATTTCTATGGTGTGCCTCCCATAACCATCACATCACTCCCATGCTTCACAAACTAGACTGATTTATTTTTTCCTCTTTTTCAACACATTGTCAGAAAAGACAAGCGTGTCATCCACCAGTCCCTAGATGCTCATATTCATGCATGTTTTATTGGCAGTTAGCAGCATGTGGAAATTCTGCATTACGGTAGTGTCCCCCTGATTAATTAAACATGTTGACACACACAAGTATAGTAGTACAGTAAATGTTAAAACGGATCAGTGCAAACAGAATTATAAGATATTTCATCTACCACCTCGCTGATTGTCTGACTTATGAACAAACATGTCCAACAACATGTTTTCTGAAAGTTCCCGCCTGATTGTGTGAAGAACACTGACCTCCAGAGACTGAACTACACACGTTAAACAAAGTAGAGACAGAACAAGCGAATGAACGAGGGGGAGGAAGAGGGGAGAACAGGGGGAGGCTATTCTGGGTAGACCGGGCCTCACACCATTCAGAGAAAAGATGAGAGACAAGCGGGACACACAGTTACAGAGACAGGACATGAACCGGATGAGAGCGTTTGACTGGGGAGAGCGGTTTCTAAGACGAAAAAATCCATTTTGTAAATTAAAAATGGCTTGCAGCAGGTGAACTCTGTGAGGTTTACAGTAAGAGATGAAAAGATCACTGTTGGCGTCTGACGGAGCCAGCGAGGCTTATTAAACCTATCGCGACCGATCATGTGACGATCTGTTGAATATACAGAGACCTCTGTTGTTTCTAATCTAATGTATGTGTGTTTACACTTCAAAAAAAACAGAAACACAAAAACCTCAGACTTGCCTTACCTGAACCCTGCATGGACCCGTTCATTAAAAAGAAACAATGCAAACCCCTGTCTGACTGAACCCAAGGAAACAAAGACACAAAGATGTTATTCAAACTAGAGCCAATTTCAGTTACTGCTGCTGCCTGTAAAATAATTACTTGTCTTCTTTTTACTGATTTCACTGGACAGTAAGTATGTTTGTGCTCTGTACAGAGATTTAAATAGACAAAATAGACAAAACAAACTTCAAATGTAGGAGAATACATTAAAAATAGTGCAGCTTTTCTTCAGGTCAGCTTTGGGTCAAACTGAGTCCAGTCACACTGAGTGAGCTTGAGTTGACTTAGCTGAGCCAAAGCTAATCCACAGTCAAATCAGGCCGAGCTGAGTCGAGGTACAATACGGTTCTGTAGTACTGATTGGCCTAGCACACAGCATTAGTACAGCAAAAACCTCTGTACTTGAGTTTCTAGCTGTTTCCTGGAAGCAGACCTTGTATCAGACATACACAGACACCGATGGGAAATGAGGCTTGCAGTTATGGGTTAAAGTCCCTTCTGCTCGTTATCTGACCAACACTGATCTGGTCAATTAGTGCATTTCAGAATCTCAGTCTGAATGTCAACAAACCAAATACAACATAAAAGTCACCTTTTCCTCTGTGACTCAGTCAAAATCAATCAAACACCATCTGGTCTTCTTTTCACCAGGAGATGCTCCACAAGGCCAAGACGATGGAAACAAGATGGTGGAAACCAGTCAGCGGCGGTCAGCCAACGTCGTCTGCAGTCGTGTCAAGTAAATGGACCAACAGACTGAAAGAGTGGGTCTAACTGAGATCTATTGTGTAAATAATCCAGAGCACATTGTTGAGTTGAAGCCTAATTGAACGCAGAGAGAGATGTTTTATCCGATAGCAGTAGCACGTTAGCCTGGAAACATTTAAAATGTCTGTTTGACATTCAGGCAGCAGCAGACTCACTTCAAAAAAAGCTTCTTTTGTGTTTAGTTCAGAAGTAATAAGTTGAAATTGTAATTGAAACTTTTTCAACACTAAACTCATTTTAAAATGTTAACATATGAAAACAGTTTATTCACTCAAGTAAAGATCTTCATTCACAATTAAAGAACTGATCAGCCGGAAAATAAGCGATAACATCCTAGTTTTTGTTGGCAGACAGCAGAACTGTGCTTGTCAGCAAGCAGATGAAAAAAACATTATTACATTTTTGTCATCTTAAGCTTTACTTATGCTTCTGTGTGAAATCTAAACTGGGCCACTGCCCTGTGCCGCTTATACTTCTGTGCTAGTTTGCAGTTATATCCCCAAACCACTAGTTGGCGCAGGGCTACGTTTAGCTTCAGCACACTCGTGAAGTACACTAAAACCAGCAAATGTTATGATGAAACTAGCTCTCAGGATGCTTGTCCCAGGAAGGGAAAACCAAGAGCTGCTGCAAAGGTTAAGTTTATGGGATGAGATGGATATTTTCTGCATTGATACAATCCGAAACGTTTTCATACGTCAGGCAGCTTTTCAGCTTCAGAGAGAGATTGAAGAGGTGAAAAACCTCTGAGCAGTCTAACATGTCAGATCATCAAAAAAAATGTAATATCACACAAAGATAACCTGAGTAAATACAAAATAAAGTTTTTATATAGTTTTTAAATGATGATTTCATTTATTAAGGGAAAAAGCTGTCTAAACCTGTTGCTATATCATAAATGATCTATGATTATTCAGTTAAATTAAAACTATTCTGCAAAGAAGAGTGGGCCAAAATCCCTCCACAGTGATGTGAAAGACTCATTGCCAGTTACTGCAGATGCTTGATTGCAGTTGTTTGGGGTCAGCTCTGTGAGGAAGTGTATTAGTTAGACTGTGTTTCAGCTGTGTTTACTTGATATATCGTCTTTGGTTTGATGTGTTCTTTGAAGCACTTTACTAGTGTAGACTTGTGTGTAGTGTTTGTGACACTAGCAGACACAAGGGCAGACAACTAGACTGATTAAAACAGAAGTGCATCAGTTCAAAACTGCAGCTGACACACTCTTTGTGTAGACACAGCTAAATAATCCTATTTGTTTTTATAAGGAGGGAATTTTCTCAATACATTTTCATGGATTTGTGGTTAGTAGTGTTTCTGATGTGTTGGACAGAATGATGGACTGACTAGAGCTGTGTGAACTTAAAGCTCAGAGGACAGGACACAGTGAGATTGTCAATGCTGACTGAACACAAAAGGCAGTTTGAATAGGAAACAATAGAAGCTGCAGTTTTTAATATTTAGCAGCTGTGAGTAACATCAGAGAGGGTCCTGTGTTTTATCAGGCTGACCGGCCTGTGAGACAACACTGAGGCCTATTGTTGGACATGTGTGTCTGTTGAGCTTCAAAAAGTGTGTGTGTGTTTCAGCTGTGAAGTGATACCTTCACATTACAGTCAATTAGAAATCAAATAAAGTTTGGTAGCAGGTGGTGAAACACTATGTACAGTTGTAAAGGAAGAAGAAAGAACTAATGATGATGAATGATCTTAATCGTGTCCATACAACTGACCAGTGACAGTTCCTGCAGTGTGGTGAAAGTGACCTGCAGCACATCCTGGCACTTTCATACCAAAAGCATCTGGCTCAGTTTGTTTGTGCTGATGTGAAACTTTGACTTTTTCTCCACGTTTGAGATTTGAACACGGTTTCGAAAGCTGGATTATTGTAAAATCTGATAAATTTCATGAGTGTGTTAGTGAGGAATTCTCTGTGATTAATCAGACCATCAAAAGCAGCTCAGACCGCTGGCGATCGTGATTGGATTTCACAAACCTTCTGTTTACGCTCAGAATGATCAAAATGCACAGTGGGGCCCAAACAAACGTGCAACCATGTGTAACATAAATTCTATGTGATGCAACTCGTCAACAATCAAAAGCTGCAGATTTATCAATACATCTGCTGCCTTCAGATGGCTGCGGGACAGATGTGTGATGTTTGGATGCAGATGTACACACACCTACTGGAGGACTGTGGGACGTCTGTTCCCAGCGTCCAGGCCGGTCCAAACTTCCACCAGAACAGAACCCACCTGTGCACCCTGAGCTGTGAGCCCAGCACCAACAATCAGAGAATGTTTGGGTTGGTTATTGGGCTGCATGAAAATAGCCTCATGTCCTTAGGGCTGTGTGTGTTTGTTTGTTTGTTTGTGGTGTGTGACAGTGATTACAGAGCACTTTTCTCTTCTTCCTCTTCTTTTCTGTGTGTGGAATTATTAGTGGAAACATCCACATACTACAGAGAGGAGGATTCATGTCCTGAGGGTTTATGTGTGTGTGAACATGTTCTGTTAGCGAATGAAAAAATTATCTATTTACAATATCTGTGCGTGTGTGTGTGTGTGTGTGTGTGTGTGTAAATGGCCTCCATGTGTGTGAGGAGTGAGCTTTCCACCTGGAGGGAACACACACACACACAGGCCCAGCTGTGAGGTTAAAGGTCAGGTTAGTCAGATGGAAACTGTCCTGGACCATTTCCACTTCTCTGATAGACAGCTCTCTCTCTCTCCCTGTGTGTGTGTGTGTGTGTGTGTGTGTGTTAGTCAACCTAATGTCTGAAGTGATGGAATCAAACAAATATGAGGTACTTGTACTTTATTGGAGTATTTGTGTGCAGTTTAAGTCTCTTTAAGACACTTCACTGTGAACTCTGAAGTGCCGTTAAACTGTTCCTTAAATAAATGTTTGTTCCACCACAGGAACCGATGCAGGTTTTTACTGTGAAGCAGCTGCAGGTGCTGAAGCTGTTCAGGTTCAGTCTGAACTGAATCCACATTAGACCACTTTAGATTCTGTTCTGTCCTGCTCAGTTCTGTTTGTTCTGCTGGGTTTAATCGTGTTCAGGCCTCAGACAGAAAATGATTACCTCAAAGGAAAGAACGAGTCTGAACTCATCACTGAAATTGGAAAATTGTTTTGTAGATGAAGATTCAAATGTGAGCGGACCAGTGTGTGTGAGAGCAACAGGGTGGAGCCGTTCTCTCTGGAGAGAGAAAACTTTAAAGCAGGTCTGGATTTTATTTGACTGTCTCCTGCTTCTCATTTTCCATTCGAGTGTGAAATGATTTTCCTGATTTTCTCCCTTGGGCTCGGTGGCAGCAGCGCTCGGACAGAAGTGTCCTCGAGCAAAAGGCTGAACCTCTGACCTTGGATCACCTGACATACCATGTACTCACGGTAAACTCTGGAATACATGAAGCAGGGCGTTAATGCCCTCTGGAACACATCAGTGCTCTCTACCCGACTGGAAGCTTTTTTGCTGGAATGTGTGAATGTAGCTGGAAAATGAGTCCAAACCACTGCAAAGACAGATAAATATAAATTGACAACAACCACAAAACTCTTTTTGTCTGTGTCTTCAGGGGACTCTGACATGTCAGTGCACAAGGGCCCACTGTCTCAGACAATCCATGCCTACTCACAGTGGAGCTAAAATACACTGCTCAAATAAATAAAGGGAACACATTCACAATCATTCCAGTGTAAGTCCAAGTCCAAGTGGGATATCAACCTGTCCAGTTAGGAAGCAACACTGAACTCTGAGTCAGTTTCAGGTGTAATTAGAGGCAAGTAGCAAGACAACCCCTATAAAGGAATGGTTCTGCAGGTGGTGGCCACAGTCCATTTCCCTGTCCTCGTCCTTTCTGGCTGATTTTTGGTCACTCATTTTGCCAGTGTCCTCACCACTAGAGGCAGCATGATGTGGTGTCTGCAACCTACAGAAGTTGATCTGGTGGTGCAGCTCATCCAGGATGGAACATCAATGTGCACTGTGGCAAGATGATTTGCTGTGTCTCTCAGCACAATGTCAAGACCAAGGAGAAGATACCAGGAGACAGGCCTGTACACCTCAAACTGTCAGAAACAGACTCCATGAGAGTGGTATGAGGGCCTGACGTCCACAAGTGGGTCTGTGCTCACATCCCAACACAGTGCAGGCCGATTGGCATTTGCCAGAGGACACGAGAATTAGCAGATTCGCCATTGGCGCCGTGTGCTCATCACACATGAGAGCAGGTTCACACTGAGCACATGTGACAGATGTGACAGAGTCTGGAGACGCCTTCTGATGCCTCATGTGGCTGGAGTGTGTCAGCAGTTCCTGCATGATGAAGGCATTAATGCTATGGACTGGCCTGCCCATTCCCCAGACCTGAATCCAATCCAGCCCCTCTAGGACATCATGTTAGCTCGTTA
>OMLM01009349.1:0-14053 GCA_900302695.1 Helostoma temminkii
CAACACAAAGACTCAGCTCACATTTACCAAAAAACATCTTGATTATCTCAGAGACTTTTAGACAAATATTCTGTGGACTGATGAGACAGAAGCTGAACTTTCTGGAAGGTGTGTGTCCTGTTACATCTGTAGTAAAACTAACACAGCGTTTCATAAACAGATCATATCAACAGTCAGACATGGTGGTGGTAGTGTGATGGTCTGGGGCTCTGCAGCTTCAGGACCTGGACGACTGGTCAGAACTGATGGAACCATGAATTCTGACTCTACCAGAAAATCCTGAAGGAGAATGTGCGACCATCAGTTTGTGACCTGAAGCTCAAGAGCACTTGGGTTCTGCAGCAGGACGATGATCTGAAACACAGCAGCAGGTCCACCTCTGAATGGATCAGAACAACTACATTAAGGTTCTGGAGTGGCCTAGTGAAAGTCCGGACTTAAACCTGTTCGAGATGCTGTGTCATGACCTTAAACACGCTGATGCTTGAAATGTTAAAATTCCTCCACAGTGATGTGAAAGATTCATTGTCAATTATCACAAATGCTTGACTGCAGTTGTTGCTGCCGAGGGGGGAACAACCAGTTATTAGGTTTTTCACATAGGTCCAGGCGGGTTTGAACAGATTTCCCTTTATAAATAATGGTGGAACATTAAAATTAATTATACGAAATAGAAACTAAAAAACAGGAAGGTGGTAAATACTAATATAGCACTGTATGTCTGTGCCACTGCTGCTGTTATCATGTTCGTGTTACTCACGTTGGAACCGATGACGACAGACATCCTCTCAATCACGTCCACAAATATCTCGCTCTTTCCTCCCTGGAAAAACACACACGTGTTTGGAAAGCGTGAGATCTGCTTCTGCTTTCATCAGTGACGAACAGGTCCAGTCTATTTACTGGAACATGTCAGTCAAGGTTCAGCTCATGGTCATAACTCTGAACAAACAAACACTGGGAATTTTATCCATAACATCAATATTAATAATAATATTAATAATAAAAAATAACAGTTGTGCATAGTTCACTGACTTTAAGTTGCGTGAACGTTACAGCATCTGGATGCAGGTTTTCTGTCACAATCAGTTTGTTTGTTGATGAATTTTAACATTTCAGACTGAAAACTTGAGACAAAATGACTAAACGAGCTGTTTGTGCTGTCCTGGCTGACATAGAAGAGGTTTCTGATTCCTTCAGGTTTAAATTTATGGAGTTTTGTTTTGTATAGTTTCTGACATGTAAAAACATTTCGACAAGGTGATTACATGAACCAAATTCACCAACTTCTCTACGCACTGCTGCTTCTGCTTTTGTTCATCTTCATGTTTCTAAGACAAAATTAACCTCACTATTAAAAGTCACTGACTTCCTCACAGACTCGATAAAGTTCCCTGTCTGACAGGCGCCATCATGATTCAGGGCCTCCCTCACCAGTGGGACCTATTCTGTTCTGTTTTCTATTTATTTAGACACAAGAGGAGGTGCATGTGATGCTGTTCACCTGCTCTCTGCTGGACTGGATGGGTCTGGTGGCTGCAGAGCTCGGAGCCACTTTACTCTGCTGCGTCTCTGCTCCAAACTGCAAAAGAAAAACTGGAACGTGAGGGAAAATCCAGGTTTTAGGTTTTCTACTTTTTGGCTCTGTAAAAATCACACGTTTCACCAAAAGACACCAGCTTCTGGTCTAAAGGTGTCAGGTGTTGTTGGTGTTAACGTACCAAACCGATGTTGCTGAGGTCAAACAGGCTGAAGGGTCTGGAGGAAACCGCTTCAGTCTGGATGAAGTTCTTCAGGACGTCAGAGGATGTGGTCTGGATGTAACCGTAGTCCTGGCCGAGACAGAAAGAGTCTCATTAATATTAAACCATGAACTTCCATAAGGACTCAGAACTCAGAACCTGATTTAACTTACTGCTCTCTGCCGACACAGTCTACACATAGTTTAGCTTTTCTCTACCTTCAGTCTGTGGAGCTGCTTATGGATTTATCAGCCTGTAATTTAATTGAATCCCTTTGAAAGGCAGGTGCAGTCTGCTCGTGCACAGATGACGGGTGTTATTTGATGGAGTAGGGTGTGATGGAGAAATGAAGGACATGTTTACCACTCGTGTTAATTTGGAAGAATATAAGATAAGAATATAAATATATTGTCTGTGTAATGATCCAGTTTTTCAGTTGGTGGCTGTGCTACAGGCTTCGGCGTCATGGGGGTTAGCTAAGTGTCTGTGTCCTCAATAAGATCCACTGACTCTGGTTTTCTTCGGCTCCACTGATTGAAGCCAAATGTGACTTCTGCTGACTCACAGGAGTGAGTCTGATTATTAGCTTCTTCCACCAACACTTTATATTCCTCCTCTGTTCATTCAAACTCTCCACGACAGTTTTTCCATGTCTTTGTCCCTAACACAGCCAACCTGATCTGTCCCTCTGCTGTGCTCCTTCCTGATCCTGTCCATCCTCTTCACTCCTACAGAGAACCTCAACATCTTCATCTCTTCCTCTTGTCTCTTCCTCACTGCTACAGTCTCTAACCCAGACAGCAGAGCTGCTCTCACTGTTTGTTCACCTTTCCTTTGATTCCTGCTGACACTCTCCTCCACCCACTCCATCCCCCCCATCACTCGCCTCTTTTCACTGGACTGTTCATCCCTACTAAACTCCTGCAGCTTCTTGACCTCAGCCTCCTGTAACCTCACCCTTCTACCTCCCTTATCTCAGGCTTCCTAAAACATGTGGAAACTCAAAATGTGCTGAGATGGGCCTCATCTCTTCGTGTGTAGCACGTGAAGGCAGGGAGACTCACCACGACCTCGTCCAGCAGCTCGTAGATCAGAGCGAAGTTCATCTGCACCGACTTCTCCGACAGGCTGCCGCAGTAATCTTTAACCAGAGCCGTTAACCTGAGGATCCACACGGACACAAGCTGCTGTGGGTTCAGTGTTCACCAGATGTAAAACAATGTGTGGTTTTCATGTTTGCCAGAACCTTCTCGTGTTATCATTATCAGGCAGGATGTTTTTCATGAACTGAGACTTTTATTTAGATTTTTGTCATTAAACTGTTTTATAAGCGGAGCCCCAGTGGGTGTGACACATCCTGTACCTGTTCAGGAACTCAATGATGGTGAAGGGCGAAGCGTCCGCTGTGGTCGTAGCGACCCAGTAGAGTCCTCCTTGTCTGATGTGGACGAAGTGAAGATCTTTGTGCGTCTGCAGAATAAAACACAGAAACTCAGCTTCCTCCTGTTCACACAGAAAAATATACACAGGGTCTGAAGGACTGTGGTCGCTAAACAGAAGATCAATGGTTTTTAACCAGAGTGTTTCCTTGTCTGATTCCTGGGTCTGAATAAAGACAGACTAATGAAGAGTCAGCCTTCAGTCCTGCACGTGTTCTTGTAAAAAGCAGACACCTGGTCACAGGTAAACACGGCAGAGAAATCAATGGGAAAGCGAGTTTCTGTTCACATCACAGTTTAGAAATCTGCTGGAGAAAGACGACCGGAACCGAGTCACACACAGCGAAATCACAGACACACACTGTGCTACCATCACGACTGGAGGCTGGTCATCCGTCAGCGCGGTGACCTTCTCATAGAAAACACCGACAACGTCGCTTCCAGCTTCTCCGCGGACTGGTGGTGACGTTAAGAACTTTTTATGTTGTGCCTGCTTATAAAACAATTATTTTATTTTTACCAAATACCTGACAATACTAAACTAATAGAAAATGTGTCTGGCCTCCGCAGACGTGCAGGTGAGGATACAGTCTTTGTAGATGAGGTGGTCCCCCTTTGAGGACAAGATGAAGACCTGAGAGATCATCCTGCTGAAAGACGAGGAGACAGAGAGGGACAAGGACAAATCAATCAACTGTGGCTCAGTTTTATCAGATGGTAACACTTCTCCTTTTAGTTTAAGGTTGGATTAGGAACTCTGTCAGCTTCTAGGACCTGCAGGTACACAGCCATTACACATGCTGAGCTTCCTTTGGGGAACAGCTCCAACCAAACCCCACTCATTTTTCTGTTAATTCTCGATGTTCTTATACTTACACCAAACACTTTGGTGTAGCAATAACCCAGCCGTTTTTAAATCAATTCATGCCAAAATTCAACATATAACAAATATTAAATAATTTAACCAGCTTCAGTTTTTACTAAAATGTTCTAATAACGAGTAAACGGGACCTGAACATTTTCTTCTTCATAAAATCCGTGTCATCTTATGCCGAGTACAACATAACTCACAGACAAGTTAGAAAAAAGCATCAAACTGTGTAATATTCAGTTTTTTTTTAAAATATAAAGAAACTGTAAGAAAATTAATTGACGACTAACGAGCATCGAATATTTCCTGTTAACACGAATTTAAGTTGCTTTAGGTTTATGTTCACTTACCTGTAGTAGGTTTGTGATGAAACAGAGGTAAACCAGTTAAAATGTTTTACTGTAAAGCCATGAATTTAATTTTAAAGTATTTGTTAGCGCTAACGCTAGCCTGGCTAGGTGGTTATGGGCAGCATAACGTTACTTAGTTAAAGTCAGAAATCACATGACAGCAGTCAGCGATAAACTGGTAAACAGCAGAATGTGTGTTAATAATAATTAGTTCAGTAAAGTATTTGATTGTCCACTAAAATACAACTTCAAAGTGTGTACTCGGTGAGCTAGCTTTGCAGTTGTTAGCTTAGCTGACGCACCGGTGTTTACAAACCGGGTCAGTATCTGGAGCAGCTCACAGCGACACCTGCTGGGGGGTGGTTAAGCTACATAAAAAAGAAACCAGGTCAAACATTGTACTTTTATTTGAACCAGATAATTTATTGAAACTGCTAAACTGATATGGTGAAGTTTTATGCACCTCATGAGCAATAAACGTAGCGAAAACGCAGTTTACCGTGGAGACATCCGACCAGCAGGCGGCAGCAGCGGCGCTAATTCATCCGGAAACGGTACATGGCCGCTAAATACACAACTTCCACCGTAGCTTCGATTTCTGTTGCGTGTTGTTACTGTACATGTAGTTCAGCATGAAGTAAGTAAAACATTTCCACATCAGTTTAACAATTTATGTTTATATCATCTGGTCGCTCTTCATTCATACTGTTGAGGATAGCTGGTGTAGGCTAATCTGCTAGCTAGTGCTAACAGCTAGAATAGCCAGCTAGCTTCACTCATTCTACTTTCACCAGGCCTTATTTAAAAAGTATAACGATTCATTTTAATTAACTGATTAATGAACTCTGTAAAACACGGTTTCTAAGGTTATTATAAACAGTCAGTAGTAACTGTTGTATCTGGAACAAATCGTTTAGCTCGTAGTTCAGCTAACTCACAGTTTTGCAGTGTGATTCACTCAGTTTTGGGAAACCAGGATGGTTTTTGTTACTTATTCCAGGCTAGTTGATTTGCCGAAGTGTTGATCCGAGACCAAAAAGATATGTCTGAAATATTTACTTCAATCACTAACGTGAGTGTTTCTGTTAAGTATGAAATATAAAGTTGTCCGCAGTCTGAATGGAGTCTGGTTATTTGACCCATACGAAGAATTTGACTGTGAATTCTATCAGATCTCAGTGTATACATACTACTACTACTACTACTACTACCACTGCTACATACTATAGATAATAGTGGGTCATATATTCTAATTAATTTCATCATAACAAAAGTAAACACTGTCTTTACACAGGTCAAAGCAAATATACAGATAGTTCAAGGATGAGTAATCTAATTAATATATTAATTCACAATGTTATTGTTTGATTGTATACAGTAACTATGTATATATGTCACCTAGTAGTTTACTATAACTTGCAGTTTTGTGTGTTTGTGGTGAATTTTGGAGACTAAAAGTAAACACACAGAGAGGGCAGGAGCTCTGTTTGATCTGTGACTGTTAGTGTGCAAAACCACCAAGAAGAGACTAGAAAAAGATGAGTGGCTCTGTGTCCTCATGTCTAAATAATCATGAACCCCGTCTCCTGTTTCCAGTCCGCTAACGAAGGTGAAGTTGATCAACGAGCTGAATGAGCGTGAGGCCGACCTCGGAGTGAACGAGTCCGTTTCCTGGCACAGCGAGTACAAAGACAGCGCCTGGATATTTGTTGGTAGGATAAACTGTGGCTTCTCTGGACTAGTGTGGAGCTGATGCTGCGTGTTTTAATGTTCAGAGCCGACACACTGACTGTGCTTTAACACAGGAGACCTTTACGGTTTTAGCATTTCATCAACATCTCAACGTCTCTCTGCTCCTTGGTTCTGCTTTATGAACTTCAATCATCTGTGAACATGTGGGTCGATGTGAACGACTCAAGACAGATGGAAAGAAATTAGGAATGATGAAGGAAAGGTGTAAATAAGGACAGTAAAACGGAAGGAAAGGAATAAGTAAACAATAGAGCAAGGGAAGAAAGAAATGTTGGAAGGAAGGTAAAAAGGAAATGAAGGAGGAAGTAAATTTTTCAAAAAAAGGAGGGAAGAAGTTGTGATCATGTGACGAGTGCGATTTTGTTTCTTGCAGGAGGTTTTCCGTTCGAGCTGAGCGAGGGCGACATCATCTGCGTCTTCTCTCAGTACGAACCTGCACATTTTCCCATCCTCCTCACCTGTACACCTGCCGTCAGCAAAACCACTCACTTCCCTTTTCTCCCAAACACCTGGCAGGTACGGAGAGGTCGTCAACATCAACCTGGTGCGCGACAAGAAGACGGGGAAGTCCAAAGGTTTCTGCTTCATCTGCTACGAGGACCAGAGGAGCACCATCCTGGCTGTGGACAACTTCAACGGCATCAAGGTGACACAGCTGAAACACCTTTGTTCTGTCCAGCTCAGTGATTGGCTGCCGCTTCTCTGATGAATTCCCCCAGTGAACCTGTTTCTGCCGTCAGATTAAAGGACGGACGATCCGCGTGGACCACGTCAGAGACTACCGTCCCCCTAAAGACTCGGATGACATTGACGATGTGACCAAACGTCTGAGGGAGGAGGGCTGTGCTCCAAAAGCCCCCGAGTCCTCTTCCTCAGAGGAAGATGAGCAGTACAGTATACCAGTGAAGAAGCCCAAGAAAGGTGAGCTCACTTCCTGTCGTCTTGAAAGGGGTCACATGATGAGTTTTTTTGGTTTGATGTTACATATATACTGTTGAGAAGTTTGTCAGAGGCCCACAGCTTGAGGTGAAAGTGTCTTGACTGTTTTGAGCTGCTACAGTTTCAGATTATCTGCCACTGTTAATCTGTGTTACCATCAGTCATCTACAGATACACCTGCCTCTCCTGGCGGCTGCCGCACCGCTAACACGACCACCAGCCACAGCCACCGTTAGCATTAGCACCAGCAGCCGCAGCGCTAGCACCTGCCAGTAACACTAGCATTAGCCTCTCGGCTGCAGCACATCAGCTGTAGCTGCTCATGCTAACTGTCCGTAGAAGCAGCTCCAGCTCAGGCGCCTCTGCCGACATCTCAGAGATTTTAATTTCCTGTCTTCTGCTTTTTGTTGCAGACAAGAAAGAGAAAAAGAAGAAGAAGAAAGAGAAGAAGGAAAAGAAGAAGAAGGCAGAGAAAGAGAGAGGGAGCCGGGCACCCTCCTCTTCCTCACCTCCTCCTCCTCCTCCTCCTCCTCCTGTTAGAGTCAAAGAGGAGAAGGAGGACACCGCCTATGATAAATACAACCAGAGGGGGGCGCCATCAGGGGGACAGCAGAATGGACAGAGAGTGAGGGACAGCGAGGAAGAGAGGAGGAGGGAGACAGACGAAGATGGGAGGAGAAACCGTGAGAGGGAGAACAACAGAGACAAGAAACGAGAGACGGACAGAGACTATGACAGAAGGAGAGACACAGGTAGGGAGAGAGACGACCGATGGAGAGAGAGGGACGGAGAAAGGAGACAAGATGTTGACCGGGACAGAGACGAAAGACGACGAGAGATGGACAGAGACAGTGACAGGAGGAGGGAGACAGACAGAGACAGTGACAGGAGGAGGGAGACAGACAGAGACAACGACAGGAGGAGAGAGACAGACAGAGACAATGACAGGAGGAGAGAGACAGACAGAGACAATGACAGGAGGAGGGAGACAGACAGAGACAGTAACAGGAGGAGGGAGACAGACAGAGACGCAGACAGAAGAAGAGACACTGGCAGAGATCATGATCGAAGACGGTAGAAACAACAACAGAGGAAGACGGACTGATGGAGACAGAAACAGGTGAACGGACAGAAAACAGGAGGAGAGACGGACGGAGACACTGGGACGTGTTGATGATGACGAGACGTCTTATTAGTAAATGAATAAGTAAATAGTTTTACAGACGTGTTTCTATATTAAACATGTTGAATTAAACTAATAAATACAAGAATCAACAAACAATGTGAAATAACACTTCTTGTACAGGTTCACTTTATTAGGAACAGCTGGGTACCTGGGTTACACCTGTACAGTCATGGAGGAGCTAACGTCTCAGTTTTTAAGTAGAAACTGATGATGACTAACAATAACATCACAGAAACATTAGAACCACCTCCTCATATATAATAATAATATCACTGTACCTAATAAAGTGGTCAGGGAGTTAATTCTGAACATTAATGGCTTTTATTGTGTTCATAGTGTTAATGTTGAAATTATTACTGCATCTGATGATTTTCTTCTGTACACTGTTACTGTCAGACGTGTCACTGGTTTCACTGGTCTCTGTCCAGTTTGAGACAGTTTTGTAATAAAACTGACAAACGTCTGCACCTTCTTCCTTTTGTTTCCTTTAATACTGAAAACACTGAACTGACAGAACACGTGTGGCGTAATGTAGTAAACGTGTTAAATAACTCAGCCACAGCAGGTGAACTCAGCTTCGACCAGTCTGTCATCGAACTCACCTGGACGGTTTCAGCCTCGGACCAGTCCGCAGATCTGTTGGTGCTGCTACAGCTACTGTACTAATCCAGATTATTCAGTAAAGAGACTTTGTGAAGGGTCCATCAGTCTGAAAACTGTCCTTTGGTCTGATGAGTCCAGATTCTGGTTCTGTGTCTTTGTCAGACGTAGGCAGGGTGAACGACGGTTCCTGAGGAGGCTGCTCTGCTGGTGACTAGTCAAACTGGGGACTCGCTGAACCAGTATGGCTACCACCTCTGACTGGACTCAGTGGGACCGTCACTAGTTTTCCAGCAGGACGATGAAAACACACCACAGGGTTCAGTAAGAGCTGTCTGTCAGAGAAAGAGAGTGGCTGGGTGCTGCATCGGATGACCTGGACTCCACCATCACCTGGTCTGAATCCAGTTAAGATGGTTTGGGATGAGTTGGACCGGAGAGAGTGAAGGAAAGAAGCTGCCAGAGCTAAAGGTCAACATGTTAGTTCCATGCATGTTCTTCCGCAGTGTGGTGATTCTGGTGTAAAGTGAACTAGCAGGCAGCAGAAACAGTCAGGACCTCTGAACTGGACTGAGCTGCTGGACTCTGCAGGGTCAGCACCTCACTGCTGATATTCAGAACACCTTTCTGCATCCTCCTCTTCATCTTCTTCTGACGGTGCTTTGCTTTAATCATTTTTGCTGCTTTGTCCCTAACTGTCAGTCTCTTAGACACTAAATGTAACTCACTAATTAACTGCCGAGGTTGTGCAGCGTACCCCTGCTCGCTCTTCGACAGGGCAGGTGTGGAGTCTTTTCCTTCACTGCTGACGTTTGTTTGAATTGATTTAATTTACCTCAGGAGGTTTTAGCTCAGGTGTCGTCACATCTGAGCAAATAAATGTTTCAGGGAGGTGAATTCAGCAGCACTGGCCGATCAGCTGTTCAGCAAACATTATGTTTTACAGCATTTTAGCTCGTCCACAGATACAAAGACGTTCGGCTCCAGAAAAATATCTAATTACTGAGGCTATTGTAAAATGGTTGTATGACACAGCTGCTGGATGTTAAAACTGTCATTGTCCTATTAATTATTAATTCTATGCATAACACAGAATTATTAGTCTGAATTAGTTTTTCTTTTCCCAGTAGAAAACCGGATCCCAGTCAGTCTGGGATCTGGTGGCACTGGCCCAACTGGTACTGATCAAAACTTCAAACCACTTTCTGTGATAAGCTGCGATTATTGGATGTTTATTCACACAGAGACGTTTAAGTTCCACTGAATCTGAAAACCAGTCCTGCGTTTCCTGGGGTCACAGATTATTACAGATTAGTTTTAGAAACCCAGAGATTATCCCAGCTCAGTCTTTGATCAACACTGTTGATGATGTTGATCAGTAACCAAACAGCAAATATTAACTTCCTGTTTTCAGGTCACCTGTAAACACCTGAGCACCACTTCTCACTGTCCTGGTTTCTAATATCAAACCAGCTAAACGATCTTATTTCTGCTCAGTTAATCCGAGTAATGTTTTCACTGACACAGAAAACAGACGACTGTAAATCAGTTTTTTTATTGTTTTACATATTTGGATTATCATTTGGTTTGTTCACAAGTTAAATCAGTTACAAACAGTAACCATCCGAATCTAACAACCAGTTTTGAGAAAACCTGCAGAGGACGATGCGACTGATGCGTCGTGTTCCGAACGACGACACGCTGAACCGAAAAGCACCTGCAGCATCTACGGCCTCGTCAGATACCGATGCTGCCGAGGCTTAAAATAAGGAACAGCTGCTGTTATCGCACAGTTCGGGTTCAGCTCAGTTCAGGACGTGGTCTCAGTCCCAGTCACTGTTGAGTTTGTTCTGCTAAACAAGCTCAGAGGAATCAGAAGGTCTGAAGAGCAGCTACAGACGTGAGCGCGGTCAGAGGTATCTGCTGGAGTTGGGTTCTTCCTGGTCGGCTGCTACGGGTTCAGGAGGAATGTTAGGAAACTCACAGTGGCCTCACACAAACACTGATTTATAAGCAGCACAAACAAAAGGTTTAACATAACGTGACACGAACTGAATAATTCACAGAGAAAAATCTGGATGATGAAAGTGTCTCAGCGTGTGTGAAGCTCATCCATCGTGTCACGAGCAGCAGCTTTTTACCGTCCGAGTCTGAGACTCTGCTGTGTTTCCCTGGAAAGTTCAAATTAAAAGCATCAGCACCAAGACTCCTCAGAGAGGCAGAGCAGGAAGAGGAGGTCGCAGTAGAAAAGTAAGGCGCTGGCGGCTGGACAGGTCGTTTACAGGTGTGCTGCTGGGTCAGAGGTCAAACCCAGTCCACAGACTGGTGCAGGAAAGCGGACCAGCAGCCTCAGACATGTTCACATTGTTCTGCTTCACACAAACCACCTGACAGCTGCTTGGTGTTTCACTGACTGTCACTTCGCCTCATTTAAAACCAAGAGAGCTAAAGTTTTAATGTGACAAAGAAAACAGCCCAACAGCAAGTTGACTTTCTCACTGTTGGGTTATCAGGAACCATCCAGCGCAGCAGATCTGCCGTGAACTCTGTGTTTACAGGGTCAGAGCCTCAGTTTTTATCTTTTATCTGCCTGAGGAACAAAACCTCTCTCTTCCTCTGCAGAACGACTCCTTCCACTGTCACCTCAGTAGAAACTTCTGGTAGAATCACCTTTCTCACAGTTTCTACTGAGGAATTCTAACTTGATAAAAGAGCTGTACAGCCGTTTTCTAATAAAGTGGCCAGTGAGTGTTTGCTTTTATACCTGGATGTCGTCTGCTGTTTCTGGTTCTGTCTGGTGCGAATGAGCTGAACTGGGTCAGTTCAGTCTCAGCTTCTGTTTGTTTTTTCTGGTTCAGAGTTTTATTAAATCACAAACTAATTTTAGTTCACGCTAAACATTTTCAGAACACGAATAACCTACACTCTGCACTGCCCCTGAATGTCTCAGCAGCTGACGCTCTCAGAGTTTGTTTCCTAATGAAAAGCTGGCGACAGAATTCAGGAATTTTCCCTCACTGCTCAGGAGCTGATCTTAATCTGGAGGGAAACGGTGGAGGTGGTGCAGGAGGGAGCGGAAGACGAACTGCGAGACCAGACTTGTGTTTCAAACCCTTTACACCTCTAGCGATGAAGCATCCTCACGTCAGGGGATTTATTGAATTGATTTATTATTTTTTAACAGGAACTATCAGGATATCAGTTTTAATCAACCAGTTTTATCTGTATCTGGTCACTTGATTTTCTGGACAACGAGGCCGTGACACAGCTGAACCGACTCCACCTCACACCCTTTGGGCTGTAACATGTTTCTGCTGCTGAGACCTGACCCTCAGTGAAACCACCGAGCCAGAACCTTTTCCCGACAGAGGTCAGAACATTGTGAACATGTGGTCGGGCTGAGAGGACGTCCAACAACCTGCTGAGGTACAGAATGTGTTTCTGACCACAAACCTGCTCAGGAGACTGAACCCAGAACAGCTGGTCTCTGCCCGGTCACATCCCAGGCAGAACAGTCAGCGTCTTTTTCATGAGGGACAGACACTAGAGTCTCTTCACTGCTACGTGTCCCCTGGCGCCTCATCGACGCACAGACTGACTCGTTCTGTCCCAGACAAGGACTCACGCAGGCTGGAGCCGATACCTGGAGCTGCTGTTGTGGAACAGCCTCAGAGCTTCTTCACAAAGTGTCAGGACAAACCGCTGCACTGCAGAGTCCAGCACAGGAGACCCTGAGGCAACGAGACGGGACGTCTGCTCCGCTGAGACGTCCTCAGCTGCGTGGGACAGTCAGAGCTCCGTCAGCACATGGAGATGGTGACGTTGATCCCCAAGTTGCCGTTGTCGGCGAACAGATGAGCGATGGAGGTGTCGAACACCAGGCAGTCGCTGTTCATGATGGCGGCCGCCACCCCGTCGTGGATGGAGCGTGGCGTGGCCTCCCAGGTGAGCCGGCGCCGGTTGCCATTGAGCTCCAGGCGGTAGGCGAAGTTCTCAGCCTGTTTCCGCGTCCCGATGAGCAGCACGACGGCGAAGAACTGCTGGTGGCCTTCGTACTTCTCCTGCTTCTCCAGGACCAGCATGAAGTGGTGGCTAAAACACGACTGCATCATGACCCAGTCCACGGCGCCCGGCAGGTTGATGTCCGTCGCCAGGAAGACGATGTCCTCCCCCTGCAGAGACAGAACGAGACTTTAAACTGTTTGACACAGCACAGGTTCACGACACCGTGAGAGAAATACAGATACGTTAAGTTTCATCTTTGTGGAACAGGAAGGAAACATCTGTGGTGCTAACTGGTCCAGGAGGCACCAATAGCAACTGTGTGACTGTCCTGAAGACATGGACGTCAACCTGCAGCTCTTCAACATTTTACTCTGGAGAAGAAGATTAACTGCTTTCTGAGTGAGTGGAAGAATCCGAGTGGTTCTTCAGCAACATGACGTTAGTAACATGGTAAAATACACTTCACTGTTGCTGTGATGTGAATCTTTTCTTTGTCTTCAGATGACAAATAATCAGACAGCTGCTTGTTTTTGAGCTTCGCTGCAGGAACAGTATCCGACTGTAGCTCATCTCTCTGCCTTCAGCCGGACCTACTGTCTATTTCATTTACATTCAGTGAAAGTGACGCTCTGACTCCCTCATGTGGTCTATTCAGTTCTACTGCTGCTTTTATCACATTCAAATATTAATTTTCACAATCAGATGTTTATTTTTTTATTTTTACTTTATATCTCACTGCTTATTTCTGAGCGACGTAGACTGACATGCTCACCTGCAGCGTGGTGATGGACTTGTGCGCGTGCATCAGGTGAGGCATGACGGCCTCCAGCGAGCCGTGCCACTTGCAGGTCGCCCCGGGACACGGACACGTGTACGGTCTGAACTCACACACCTCCTCGTGTTCGGGCTTCTCGCTGTGGTAGAGCGACAGCAGACAGCCGGCCGACGAGTACTGCAGAGAGACAGGACGCAGCTTTAACACACGTCTACTGCAAACACTTCCTTTGTTTGTTGGTTTGTGGCTTCACAATAAACAGTGTTTAGTGTTACAAAAAGCAGAGAATGTGCTGAATGAGAACAGTTTCAGATGCACTATATTCATCGCACTGATCTGAGAACAGCCTGGATATTAATTAGCTCCTGATTTAGTGCTGGTATATAAATACAGA
>OMLM01009350.1:0-10321 GCA_900302695.1 Helostoma temminkii
TCTGATGTTCTGGCTGGACGACAGAGCTGAGCTGCACAAACTCTGTTTATTTGGTTTGGCACTTTGAAGGTAGCAGCTAGTTCATCTGTGGTTCAGCTGTTCTGGAACATTCAATGAAGATTTATTATGGTCATGTGTGTGTGTGTGTGTGTGTGTGGGACTCACCGGCAGGGCTGGAGATGCTGATGATGCGTCCTTTGGCCTGTCGCAGCAGCGGCAGGAAGGTCTTGGTGATGTTCACTGTGCCGAAGAAGTTGACCTCCATACAGCTGCGGTAGTTGGACATGAGCGAGATCTCTGCATCTCCGATGTTTTCACAGCGTCCTGCGTTGTTCACCAGTCCCCACAGACCTGCCACACACACACACACACACACACACACACACACAGATTACACACTGCGGTGAGCTTACACAACTGGCTGTGACCTCCTGAAGCTGAAAATAAAACAGTTTCCACTGGAGGCCAGAGCGGGGGAGAAAAACAACTGATAAACGACACCACAGCGTTACGGTGACCAGAAGCCCGGAAGGGAAGAGGTTCATATCCGAAGGCCTGAGAAGGGTCCGACCCAACACCATGAACTAACGTGACACCCGCAGACTCCAGTTCATCAGGTGTGTATCCACACATTCGGTGTAGTGAGCAGTGAGCTCAGCGGGTACGCTGCCTACTGATCCTTAATGATCGGCTTTGGTTCTGCTTACACTGGCTCGCGGACCTGTTCAGTCTCGTGCTAGTGGAACAGTCCCGGCCTCAGAAATGTGAATGAAGCCTTCAGACTCGTGGTCACTAACATCGGCTCGATGCTGGACTGGTTTCATTTGTCTGGTGAGTGAGTGAGTGAGCGAGTGAGTGAGTGAGTGAGTGAGTGAGTGAGTGAGTGAGTTAGATAATGCACTGGTGAAAAAATGTTTAGATCATAATTAAACACTTTAAAACTGCAGGTTATTCAAACCTTCACACCAGGATTTTCAGTCAAACTAGTTACCTGTAGGTAAACTGGTTAAACTACTGCAGCAGGAGCTCACACACACACTGAGACACACTGACACACAAACACACATACACATACAAACATACACACACACTTATGCAAACACATAGAAGCACACACTGATTTAGAGAAAGGGCAGTGAGTGTGTGTTAGTGACCTTTCTCCTTCCAGTTCTTTTATTACATCCATCCGCCCACACACACACACACACGCACACACACACGGCTGCATGTCCTTAAATGACTCGGAGGTGAAGCCAGCAGCGTGAGCAGTCTAATTATGAAGCCAGTGGGAGCAGTGACCCTCTCTGCTCTGATTTCGGCGAGTGATACGTGAGACGCCTTCATCGTTAAATCCTGTCACACACGTCTCGACTCTCCAGTCGAATCGAGCTGTTTTCGTTATTAAAGGCTCTTCCTCGCTGCTAAGGCAGCGGTTTCCTAGAAGGCTGCAGAACAAACGCCACCACACATTCCTCTGTGTTTCAGGCACTGAGCACATCCAGATTCTGGAACAGCCTGAAGTGAACTTACATGATCTGCAGAACCAGCAGAACCACAGTTTATAGAATCAGGGAAACGGTCCCAACTGAAATGAATCTTTTTCACTGTTTAATGTCAACAGACTGAATCAAACCAGATCGAGAGGCTGTTTAAACTGAAAGTCACTACATGAACCGTCATTTTCTTTGGTACTGACTGAATTGGAGGGTTCACATGATGACGTGTTCTGATGTGGAGGGGACTAAACAAATAAAAGCTGGCTGATTAGGTAAATCTCAGTTGGAGCAGATATAACATGCAGAGGAAAAGGACACAGGGGTTATCTGTCTGGGTTTTTACCTCTGAGGCCCAGTTTGGCCTTGGTGTCCAGCAGCGCCTGTTGGACCTGTTGTGGTTGGGTGATGTCCACCTGGAGGAGGGTGAGGCGAGGGGAACAGGTCCTCTGCAGCTCTCGAGCTCCGTCTCCTGACAGGTCTAACACTGTGGCGAACACCTCGAAGCCCAGAGCATCCAGGCGCTTTGCCGTTGCGTTCCCGAAGCCGGAGTCGCAGCCTGCAGAGTCAAAGGGAGAACAGGTGTTTGTGTGAAGCGTAGACGTGTCTTCAGTCTCTGGCTCCAGAACAAATGAACAAATGAGATCCACGTTTTTCTCAGTTTACTGCAAACACACATACAAGCTCTTAGCACAACCACTGTCCACAAACATGGTCCAACAACACAAACCACCTAAACATCCAGTGAGACACACTCAAAGAAACCACAGAGCAGGTACCGACTCCCCCACCGCTGCGACATCATTGTCTGGTTTAACAGTTTACTGGGTCATTGAGTGATCACGGAGTGATTCTCCTGCAGATCAGACCAGAAACGTTCTCTTCCCCTTCCTGCAGCTTATCAGCTCTGCTGGCAGATGTTCGGATGCGCTGATAAGAGTCTGACAGCAGCTGTCTGTGCACGTTGGAACAGTGACCTGGCACCGGTCCACTGCTGCCGAGCTTCTCTTACATAATACAGATAAATATCAGACTTGTAATTTACTACCTAGGAATGTGACTTGCACAGTTCAGTTTTTGTCTGTAGGAATATGTTCAGTGTTACCTGGGAAATGTTGCATAATGGAGGAGAAACCATATCAATAAATTACTGTCAAAACAAGTTCTGTCATGTGGGTTCATGTGGTTCGTCGGTAAATCGGCTACTTTCATCCCTCAGCTTCAACAGCTTCAGTAAATCAGCTTCGAACCTGTTCACATGGAAAATGTCTCCATCTGAAAAAGATGTTTCTATACGACTGGACTCTGAAAGAACCGTGTCCTCACTGTTAACGCCGGCAGCAAATATTTGATGTACACAAAAACCCAACGCTAACCCTTTTCCCTGTCTTAACCCAAAACCCACACCGGACTTTGGACTCAAACCAGGGTCTGGGGTCTGTCAGTCCCCTTCTACCCGCCCCAACCTTCTCCTGTTAATTACTGTAGTTTCATTCAAAAAGTTCAGAACAACATGATTACATTTCCAAAAACACAACGTGAAGTGTAATTACAGCAACACGTTTGTACAGTCTTCTGGATCCAGACAAACACGTGAGGAAGGCGTGTTTACTACTACAGCCATGTTTAACTGTAACTCTGAGTCGAAGTTGAACATTTCAGCCCGAACATCAAGGTGGATTATTTCACTCCAGCATTGGCTCGGATTCCCTGAAGGCCCAACACAGATTTATAGTTTGGTTTAAAACTATGAACGTGTCTTATCGGTCTGACAGCTGTGTCAGATTCAGCAGCAGCAGTTCGGGCCTCAGCCGCAGACACGTGCAGAACTCGTGCAGCTTCTTCTGGCTCATATGAACTTATGGAACTGCTATAACACATCATAAACAGCTACATGGATTTTAGTGTTAACCAAATTGGCTCAGAAAAGTAGAAGCATAGTGCGAATGTTTCAGCGAACTTTAAACAAATGCAGAGGAACAAACAGCCGATTTGCCTACGTCCACATATGTTTTCCCAGAGGGACACGGACGCTCTCAGAAACAGCCACTGTGGGAGTTCGTCACGTACCACACAGCTCCCACAGCTTCCTTGAGTCCCAGCACCTACAACTGATCCTCGGCGGTACTCGCTGTTCTGTTTGTTCTTTTTTGCAGCGGGTGTCTGAAAGGCTCTGCTGGCGTTGGCACGCTGCCTCACTCAGTGTCCCTGGAGGGTTTCCAGAGTCACGTCCCAAGAAGCCCCAGGGATAAATACCACAGCTCAGCTCCACGACACCTGACTCACACACATGCACATTGTCTCAGCACAAAAACTCCTGGTTCCACTGCCAGCCTTTGATTTCTGAGCAGTTTGACAACTGATAACGAAGTGAAGGCGCCTCAGGTTTCAGGCTGTCAGGACTCTCTCCTCACACATTCAAATAAAAGTGAAACTAAACAAGACACTGTAACAACATCATCGTTTTTCAGTCCTGAACACTGTTTATTACACAGTTCATTAAAAATCACTTTCTTCAGGAAATATCACTGCCAATGTGCAGACAACCTGCCCTTCGTTCTGTCGTGCACCTGAACCCAGCTGGGTCGGATGTGTTTAGTGTGAAAACCTAATCTGTGACTCTGATCTTACACCCAGAATCAGGGATCGAATTAAGGGACTGTTGTTTCTTTAGTCCTACTCCTCCACCACATGTTGATACGTTAGCCAATGTTTCCTGTGTGTTTGTAACAGTGAGATGAAATCAGGAAATCTGAGAGTCAGAAGAAACCACCTGAAAAATGGCGAGTTGAGACTGGGAAACTGCAGCTTTTCCTTTAGCCCGTTTGGTTGTTTTGCGACTGGGGACGAGGATAAATCACAGTGTAGCCGCCCTCCAGACCACACTGTCCCGCATTCTTCATCCTGTCCGTCGCTGACCTCTCACAGCAAGACAGAGCGACTGGACTCGGATCTCACAGACACTGGTAAAGATGGACTCCTGCTGAGTCCATCCACCCAATTGTTCATGACTGTGAGGCCCAAAGGTGGGTAGTAACGAGTTACATTTACTATCATATATTTACTTAAGGAACGTTTTGAAAAACATGTACTTCTAAGAGTAGTTTTACTGCGCCACTTTTACTGTGCCATTAGGAAGACAAGTGAATATACAGTATATGTGTGACTGGAAGCAGTCTGCACTGTTCAAACGTACGTTACCTACTGTAGGTTCTGGTTTCAAAGTCTTTATATTTTGAATAAGTGAGATTTGGAAAATTTGGCTTCTTGTGCCTTAATTTGTTATTTGGTTAAGATGTTATTTATTTTTACTCATTTTTATTTTGTTACTTGGAAACACCAGGATTTTCTCATTATTTTATTATTTTTCTGTCTGATTACATCATTTCTAAAAAAATAAATCAGACATTAGGATCAAACAGTTACTCAGTCCTGGCTACTCTACCCACCTCTGGTGGTCTTCTGAGGGTTTCTCCCTATCACAGAGCGATAGGATCATCCCAAACGGACAGTTAAAGCAAACCACATGAAACTGAGCTGTGGAATCACTGGATCGGACGCCGAGGATGAGCAGTGTTACGCAACGGGGCCAAAACTTCACAGGGCCCCTCAGATGAGGAAATAAATGTGGATGTGTGCAGAGACAGACACTGAGAGACGGACAAGGTCAAAAACGCACATCTGCTTGTGGGTGGAGACCTAAACATCTGCAGAGAGTAAGAGGCAGGGTCAGTCTGTCTTTATTTCACTCACTGATCAGAAACAAAGAGACTTGCTGCTGTAGCTCTGCTCACACTTCAGCTTTTCTTACTGTAAATGAGCACAGTCGTGCAGTTTTGGTGCATCTGATTTTAGAACAGGTAGGCATCTGATGATCTCTGCTTTCATCCAGACATGTGGTCTGGATTAGAAAAGCTCTACCTGTAAACACGTCCAACCCCCCACTTGTAGAAAGCAGTTATGAAACCAGTTTCTCCAAGGAAACGCTGGGAGGACTCCGGTGACCGCAGAGGGATGCGTTAAAGGCGCAGGCATTCTCCGACGTGGACGCAGATGCTGCATCTCTGCACATGGTTTCGTTGAACGTGCAGAACAGCACGGTCTGCGTACTCTTAAATTTGGTCTGCACAGAAAATGTGTGTGGACCCCTGCACCTGTTGGAGACGCAGACATGGGATGTGTTTGTGTGTATTGGCTGCTCTGGTTAAATTCCAGTGTTTCTTTGTGAAAACAAGAGATAGAAACTGTGTCTGGCCTTCACATCATATCACTGTTTGTAGGATTTGAGCTGCTTTCAGTTTTGTAAACAGTCCGAACTGGACTCACACCTCACGGTGCTCTGTCCAAATATTGAGTAACGCTCAGTAAAGAGCTGCTGTTTGTTCTGCTGTGAAATGATTTAGCCTCTGTGAACACAGCGAGGCCGAGCAGCCAAGGGCACCATTGCTTCATCACTTGGTGCGGTACCAAATTATTGTCCAAGTGTGAGCAGAGGTCAGGCAACGGGAACGGAACAAAGAATCAAATCTTTAAATAACCAGGACTCGGCAGCTATGATGAGCATCCAGACCTGTTCAGAGCGACACAAACATTATGTAACAGCGTGATTGTGAGGACTTATTGGTGTGTAACCAGAGCATTTCCTCCTCTGACTCTTCCCTCGGGAAGCAGCTACAATCAGTTTTCTGTTGGGAACCACAAAGCAGTTCAGCACTGACTGAACCTGAACTGTGATGAACTCTGATAAGGTCCGGTCTGGGAGGGGGAACTGTCTTAAAAAGGGGGAGATGAAGAGTGAGGAAAGGTAAAAAGTATGAGGAAGCTAGGAGAAAGAAGCGCAGAGTACAAGGATTAAGGAAGGAAAAAGGAAGAAGGTCATGAGTGAAGTGTAAAATGTATACAGGAGGGAAAGAAATGAAGGAAAGTCAGGAAGGAGACAACCAAAACAACCAAGAAGGAAGAGTAAATGGAAGTGTTCTGCTTTAAGAAGCTTAGAAAATGTGAGTTCTTGTTTCTGTTCGAGTTTTACTGCAGCTGTGGACCAGAGACCAGAGTCTCCTGAGAGTCAGACCTGGACACCAGCCAGTCAACTGATGGACACGGTGGAGAAACCACCAGACCTCCACTGCCTGCTCTCCCACATCCTCAATTATTTCCAAATCACTTTTCAGCCACAGCGTCAACATGTTAAACAAATGAGAACATGATTTAGTTTATGACCAGTGAATAGATGATTCCATCCTGGTGGTAGGAGAGTGGAAATCACTAACTCTGAACTGGTTTTATTCACTTCACAGCTGGTCTGAGACTGATCCCGGCCCAGTTACATCCAAACCACACTGCAACACTTACATCAGGTTCTGCCACAGCCAGTACATGTCACAAAAAGAGGGGTTCAGATGTGGTAAATGAGTTTTATAGCGCCTCCTGGAGGCTAGGTGCTGGAGCAGGACGTGAGCATCACGAGGAATATTCTCTGTGTCACGCATCAGTGAACATGTGCACACACACTCTGAGATGCACATGCATCCACTAGAGGCAGTGTCACTTTTAGCAAACCACACTTTACTAAAGACGTAGAATAAATGGTTTTTCTAGCCTGCAAACCACTGACTGGAAGTAACTGACCTGTGACTGGATCCTTACTGGAAACTCACTGGATCCTCCCTGGAAACTCACTGGAAACTCACTGGATCCTCACTGGAAACTCACTGGAAACTCACTGGATCCTTACTGGAAACTCACTGGAAACTCACTGGAAACTCACTGGATCCTCACTGGAAACTCACTGGAAACTCACTGGATCCTTACTGGAAACTCACTGGAAACTGGAAATTTATCGCTGCTTATTTCGCGTTTACACTTTCGTCAGAAACCTGCTGAGTTACATCACCAATCATGATCCCATCTCACAGTTCTGACTGGTGAGCACGAACCCTCCACCCGCCAGGCCCACACCTCCACCCTCCACTTGCTGACTAAGGGGATGGAGTCTCTGGGAGGTTTCCTGAACATGAGGGCAGAACGCCAGCCTGCAGTGCTGCTCGGTCAGCGAGCCCTGTGACTTCCAGCCTCATCCTTTGAAGAATGTGCTTCACTGTGGAACACTTCAATCAGCTTTCTGAGAGCTTTACTGGGCTTTTTTCCACCGCTCTTATTTCCAGAGCGACCCTGTGCTGACTTTCACCAGCTTTTGTCAGAGCTAATTATGGACGAGCTTTTGATCCAGATCTCGACCAGTTTTTCCATTTCTCCTTTTCTCTGGTGGTGGTGATGTTTTAAATTTCCATCTATAAAAATGCATTAGGGTGCAGTTTCCCCAGGGCGACAGGGGGAGAGGTGACCTTTGGACATGGTCAGGTGCAAGTCTCAGATACCGTGCTGCCAAGACAACAGACGACCTCCTGGAGTTCTCCGTCTCAGCCAATAAACAGCTTAGTGTCCAGTATATGTTGATCTGATTGGGATTACCTGGGCGCAGCAGCGAGACCAACATTTACAAAGGGAAGTTAATGGACTGAGTCAGCGTTCTGCTTTGGGACGCGACTAAAGGTAAAGAAAACGAAGCCCAACACCAACAGGAGAACTGGTTTTAGCAGCTTGTGGTCGTTTCAGTTACGACAGCTCATGTAAGCACATGCTGATTTATCTAAAAAGGTGTTTTCACTACAACTGGAGGCTGTCATGTCTGTCGCAATCTCATACTGAGGCAGATAAAATACATGAAACGCTGACCACATTTCCTCATCAATAAACAGTGATCTGGTCAGAATCGTGTTTCCTCCAAAACATGTTTGGTTGGATATAAACATCGTTTCTGAAACGGTGTGAGCTGAAGTGGAACTACCGCCCTGCCCGGTCACCTTTCACCAGGCTTTAGTGTGTGAATGTCAACAGTTCAGTGGCTCGTGTTTGTGTAACCTAGATTTCTGTCTCCAGATCAAAGCGTCTGCTGGAGACGTGGACCACACCTTCGTCCAAAGTCTGAAAATGTTTGCTGCATGATCCCTGCTGCAGAAGGAGAAGACGGCAGCAAAACATTTATTATGTGACTAAATGTGATAACACTGTTAATGTTTTACTGGTTTACTACAGAAAACCTTTAGGAACAAGCTGCAGCTACTAGTTCTCAGCTTTAATGCTCCACTTTGTCGTTTTTTGAGTCATGCTCCTTTTAGACCACCAGAGGACAGAGCCGAAGTGAATCGACAGTGAATATGT
This sequence comes from Helostoma temminkii, assembly GCA_900302695.1. Taxonomy (NCBI): domain Eukaryota; kingdom Metazoa; phylum Chordata; class Actinopteri; order Anabantiformes; family Helostomatidae; genus Helostoma; species Helostoma temminkii. The sequence goes on from OMLM01009350.1 coordinate 8,715, forward strand.
CCAAATGTTGCAGAAAAATGAAACTGAGAAAGCTGATTCTGGTTTTTACTGCGTGTACGTGTTGTGATCCACATTGCAGCACCGACTCAGGATCAGTGTCCTGCGGTGAAGCCAGTGCTCCCAGTCTTTTTTTAGTGGGATCCACAGTTCAAACAGAAAAAGCTTTTTGGGTTTCAGGGGATTTTCATAGAAATACCTCAAGTAGCTGCTGGAGGAACATGTGTGTTAATGCCGTGGTCCGGTCGGGTCTAACACTGTGAGCCGGTCTGGGTTTATACAGCTGCAGCGAGCCCGTCACCACCCACCCCGCTCACAGGGATACAGTGTCTCATCGCACAGTGTTTAAAGTTTCCATTTTAGTCTCTAGATGCTAGTTTGGTCGCATATAAAAGCCGAGGGGGCGGCAAAAGACAATTACTTTTATGAGCTTTGGACTTAGAGTGTGAAATTATTTCAGGTTTTGCAGAACTACTGAGTCTGCACCATCAAGTCCTGCAGAAAACACAGTCTGAAGCTCTTTAAGTTCTGTGCTGGAGACATCACCTTTGGCTTTATATATCACGATATATCATCACAGCATGAGACCAGTCACCTCTTTATGTCACACTGTGATGCATTAACAGCGAACATCAGGTACGAGCGAGCGCAGCATCCATCCGTCTCCATGGTGACGGCAGTTTGGTACCTTTCAGTACCTGACAACCAGTTTGGGAAAGTTTCCGCTGTCAGTGTGCGAGAGGCAGAGTGTGGAGCTATTAAACAGTCACATTAATCTGCAGATCTGATTATCTCGTTAACCACGGCACAAAGAGCCCAGAGCCAGCGGAGCCAGCGGAGCCAGCTGGCCTCAGGCAACCCAAATGTGATTAAGTCTGCACGGAGACGGATCCAAACACACAAGCAGATCTATAAACCAATCAGTCTCTTATCAGGCTCTCTTCCACAGCATGCGCACATGCTTCCCGGCACTCTGACTTTTATTGTGAAGGGGAATCTCACTCTCTCCCCCCCGCAGGCATCTATTGTCCTTAAAGTTTACTCCCAGGACACACAAGCAGAAACCCAACACACACTTCCCCTGGTCTGTGATCATTTATACTCACTAAAGATTAGGAAATGTCTCGGTTTAACCTCTTCCAGCCTGGTTTTCCCCAGAGTTTCCTCCAAGTTGAATATCACACACATTTCAAAGACAGCTCTACATGTCTACATGTCTGCAGCTGTGACACACTTCCACAGATTCCTGAGCAGATCTGAAACCTGTGCTGGACTTTAAATTGATGGTCTGTGCAGCAGAAAATGTTTCCAGCTGCAGTTAAATGCTCTGGTGTGGTATTTAGATTTACTTATAAGGAAGGTGAATTTCTAACTAACTGTTCTCCTGAGTTAAAACCTTTTTCCAAACCTGACAAACACATTAAACCTTCTACCAGTGGACTCTAAAACCCCTAACCCTTCCGCCTTCACATGCACCTGGGTGAGTGGACGGAGCCCCTCTTACCTGTAAGGAAGACAGCTTTGCCTTGGGCAGGCAGAGTGGCGGGCGGGGGTCCGGTCCTGGTGGCAGAGTAGATGCAGCAGGCGAGGCCGAGCAGCGTCAGCAGCAG
>OMLM01009352.1:0-12958 GCA_900302695.1 Helostoma temminkii
GGGGGGACCAACTACGGTCCTTACAACTACAGAAAGACACACACACACACACACACACACACACACACCTCTGAAGTCAGTAACTAATATGATCTGTTAAAAGTAACATGTTATTTCTGTAAATGAGGTTTGGCTGGGACACGATGACGTGTCTGCAGACAGCAGGTTGGAAATGACATGAACTGTTATTAATGTTCTAAATGTTTTAACCACGAAGCTCAGAGGATGAAAAGTTCAGCTGTTTCTGTTTCTGACGTCATCACAGAACGGCAGAGAATAAAGAGCAGCCATTAGTCAGAATTATCTGAGCAGAGTGTGCGTGTGTGTGTCTGTGTGTGTGTCTGTGTGTGTGTGTGTGTGTGTGTGTGTGTAGGATAAGTGTCTGCAGTCTAAGCCCTGCCATTGTCTGATTCATGTCTGACAGAAGTGAGGTTCTGTGGACTAGCAGGTCCTCAGTTCAGATCAGAATCAGGTTTAGGTTCAGGGTCAGACATTTAGTTCTTTATTTCATGAAGGTGCTTTTCAGCCCTGAGCCGTGTCTGACAGGCTGCGTTACGTATATTTAAGCTTCATCCTTCGCACAGGAGGTGGAACATTCGTTCATCCATTTTTATGTTTGATATAAATTAGTTTTTCACATTTATCCCAAACTGTCAAAAAGATTAATAATCAATGTTTGCTTGTGATTCTGACCATGACTCTACAGTAAACACAACAAGTGGAGTCTTAACAGATAAAACTGAAACCACTGCCTGATCGACACTCAAAGACAGACTTGAGGGTCTGATGGAGTTTGGGTGAACTGACCCTTTAAAACCTGAGAATCCAGATCATGACAGTGCAGTCTGTGGTTTCTGTAGCTGGACTGACGTGTTACAGCAACACGATCAGTAGGTGGCAGTGTTGTCACATAACACAGAATCATGTTTTCATCACTTCAGAGGACTTTATACTGACTGGAGACTTCCTCCAACCTGAAACCAGGTCTTTGGTTAGGGGGACATCAGAAGGACTGACTCTGCTTCCAGAAAGTCCCCACAACATGAGAACACCAGTACACACAAATGCAGTATTACACAGTACCACACAGTAGCAAAGTGTACCTCTGGCTTTGTCTCTCCTGTTGCGGGTGAACAGTTTGATGCCGACTGGGGACGACGACGCTGAGCCTGATCTGAAGATGCTGCTGAGGCTGAGCCTGAAGGACACAGAGTCACAATGTGTAGTGGTAACTGCTTTGGATACAGGCCCAGGACTAGAACCTGGACCAGAACCTTAGTGTAAGGTGATGAAATGTTAACATTCTTACAAGGAAAATAAATCAAAGAAGCACAAATACATACAAATCCACAATAAACTGAAGATGACACAGTTTTATTTCAGTTTTTGCTGTAGAGGTGAGGACCCGTAATCTGTGCAGGGCTGTGGAGGATTTGTATGTCAGGTGTGTGTACCTGTGTGGAGACTTGGGTGGAGACTCCTCCTGGGGGGGTCCGGTAAGGTAGGGGAAGATGGTTTTGGAGGAGCTGGGACTCATCTTGGAGCTGGAGGTCCTGGCAGGAGCGGATCGTGGGCTGGAGGGTCGGCTGAACGGAGAGCGATGGAAGAAGCTCCTGGTGGGGCTGGCAGAGCGGCACACTGGCTCCCCCTGCAGGATGGAGGAGTGAGTGGTTCCAGTTCTAGTACCTGATACTGTCCATGTTCCCTTCCTTTAACTGGACTGAAACAGTTTGAGTCTGAGGCAGCAGCTGAATCTGAACCTTCACACTAACTATGAACAATAACTAATGATTGATTGGTCCAAATATGATTTTTCTGAAATAATATATAAATTTCTGCACAAAGAAGCTTGTAGAGTCTCCTTAGTGATGGTGTGACATCAGTTTGTGACTGTAAAAAAAAATAATTACACAATAGTAACCTTCTTATTCTGGTATGTGGAGGATAAAACTGCAGGGGACGGAGAATTAAAGCATCTTCAGCTCAAACTGCAGCTTCCTGCTGCTGACTCAGCAGTTTGTCACTTTAAAAGTTTACCTTCCTGCTGCCGTCTTTCTCTGCTCGGCCTGGGTCTCCCTCCAGGAACGGCATCGCAAACATACTCAGGTCCTGCACACACACACACACACACACACACACACACACACACACACACAACAATTCATCAGTTTTCACTTAATATGCAGGTTACTTAATAAGAAAACAAACTGTTTCTACTGCAGCTTAGTGTCAGAGAGAAACATTCACAGATTCCAGTCACTGCACCACTCAGGTGTTCCCTGTGGTCAGATGTTCAGAAAAGGCATCTGAGAACTCTTTATAAATATGTGTTATTATTGATAATTACTTATTATTTGAATAGGTCAATTAAGATCTGTGTCCCATTTTCTACCTTATTGTCCCTGTGGAATTTCCCAGTATCTCCATCTGACCAGCTCTCATCTTCTGGTCACCTGACTCCCTGTGGATCCACCTTCCAGATTCCCAGGTCTTCACCAATTTGCTATGTTTCAATGATGTTTTTTGGATGTGGGTTCCTGTCATTTACACATGTACCTGACTCTGTACCTGACTCTGTACCTGACCCTGTACCTGAACCTGGCTCTGTACCTGACTCTGTACCTGACTCTGTACCTGCAGTCAATTTTTTTGCACCTTTCAAAGAGCATTGTTACACCACAGTATTACTACTTTTACTTAAGAAAAGAGTATAAACACTTCTTCCAACTCTGCTAAACACGGGGAGAACTCGAACTCCCTTAGTACATGAAGAGACACTGATGATCATCAGTCTGGGACAAACCAACCAACTGATCAGAAATTATCTGACCTGCAGGACTGAACTGACCCAAACACAAAGCAAACTGTTATTTATACAAACATGGCAGCCAACAGTGCTGCAGGTCTTCTGAATTCAGAGACGCTGACAATGAATCCTCCACCACACTAGATGGAAACTTTCTAACATGTATCTTTGCAGCCACAAACCAAAACAAAACTCATGGTTCTGGGTTGGATTTCAGTGTGTACAGACATAAATAACGTTGGGTCTCATTTACTCTCAAAGTCTTTCCGTGTACAAACTGCAGACCACAGTGGAAATGTGCTGAGGTCCTGTTGCACCAGGCAGCACAGAGTAAACATAGAGGCAGGGACAGAGCATCTCAGATTATCAGTGAAACATCTGCTGAGGCAGAGGAAGACTGAAACCAGACACTGAGAGGATCAGACGGACTTAATCTGCTGCAGTAACGATTCAGGTGGTTACTGGTTTGTCAACATCTCATTTACTGTTCGTGTGAAGAAGAATCTGACTCATTACTTAAGAATTTATTGTTTATATTTATTTATTTATCAGTAAAATCACCTCAAAATACCAAAAAGTAAAAGTACTAATTATTCAGAGTGACTGTTTCACAATAATGTAACTTGTATTACTGAATTCATTATTGATGCATGTGTTGTTTTCACTTTTAGATCATTTTAACTATTTTACATCATAATTTATTGGTCATGTTGTGTTTCACAAATGTGAATTTGAAAAGATACAGATAAATAATAACTGATACTTTATTAATCTCCATTGGAAAATTCCTCATGGACAGGCTGCCTCTTCGAGGGGCCAAGGACACAGGTTCAGTGTCTTGTCCAGTGACACTTTGACATGTGGACAGCATTTGGCGGTTCCAGGAATCATACCACCAACCTTGAAGTTTGTAAACAACTGCCCTCCCAACTGTGCCACGGTCACAGCCGAGTAATAGTGGAGTAACAAGTACACAACATGATCAGTACACAGCAGTAACTCAAAACTGTACTGGAGTTGTTTTCATGTTGAATTTAGTAAATGTTAAGAGATGTCTCAGCTCAGTGTGATGAATTCAGACTGAACAAAAGATGTTTATAAAATCATTCTGAATCATTTGGAAACTCAGGATATTAATTGTTGCAGTTTGTAGTGGAACATTTTCTCTTTAGAAAGACTTCAGATGCTCAGCAGTCTGTGGTCGCTGCTATCTGATTGTGATGTTGTCCTTTAAATATCCCCAGAAAAAGATGTTTCCTTGATGCCATGAACCTCCATGCTGATGGTTGACTTTGTTGCCCTTGGCATTGTAAACTCTACGTCCATTTTTACTGAAACATTAAACATGAACTCAGGCCCAGAGAAGCAGGCATCGTTTCTGCACAGAGCTGATGATTGGCTTCCTCCTTGTGTGACAGAGTTTCAGGTTGCATGTAGCTGTACAGATGATTCCTGATTAAACTCCACCTGGGGCTCAAGGGTCACTACAGCCGGCACTGGTTTCCACCGCAGGTCTTTACTCAGTGAGACTCCTTAAATCTTTCGACAGTTTTCTGAACGTAGAACTAAACTCGTGCAGTCTGCACTAGGATGTTGGTTACTGCCCACTTTATTTTTGTTTGAGAACAGTTTTCCAGGATTTACAGGATCATTTCCAGTCTTTACTACCAAGTCGTAGTGTTTACTCAGCCATCAGGTGTTTGTGACTAGAAATCTGTTTGTAGAAACAGTGTTGAAGTGTGAATTGTCTTGTTGTCATGTGTTCCTGCTGTAGCTGCTGGTGCAGCTTCTCAGACCTCAGACTGGGATCAACATGAACATCTGATTGTCAGGTTAAACTACTGCTGAACTGAAAATGTTGTAACGTGGAGGTGGAGCATTTAGCTCAGAGCTCAGAGGTCATCACACACTGAGTTCACTTTCCTGTGAAGCAGAGTTCAGGGTTTATTTGCCTTCTGGCATCTCTGTGCTGAGTCTGAATATTTTTGGTTGCCATTGGAAACTGATGGTTCGGATCTGGACCATGTGTGTCCGCCCACACACATACACACCGTAGAGTTTTATTCTCCTCTTTTCTTTGCTGCTGTCAGACGTCTTTGTTTCTACTGTGGTGTTTGGTTTGGTGTAGTGTTTTCTCTGTTTTGTTGGTGAATGTCCTCAGATGTCCTCAAACTGCACGACATCTCCAGAAGAGAGTTTCACCGTAACATATATTTAAAAACAAGAACTAGAACTAAAACTCTCTGTATCGGCTCACGCCACCATGGAAACCATCAGTCAGCAGGGACAGAGCGAGAGAGTTCACACACTCTGTGGAGTCGACAGCTTTTTATTTCTTCCCTCACTGTTTCTGTGGATTCACTGAGTGAAGGACGTTTTCATTCTCTCCACTCAAAACCATATTTAACTATTTAATCAGTGTGTTGGTATCATTTGGACACATTTTGTATTATAAGATCAGTTTCCGCCTACAGAAAATTCTTTATACTCCGGATGTGTAAATGGACAGATGTGAGGCACAGGTGGTTGTTGTAGTCTGGCTGCTCATCCACTCATAGTTAAGACCATTAGTATCTGTTTGCAGCAATTTATGCCAAAAAGAGACGTCACACGTTTAGATTCAGTGTGACTTCACTTACTCATCAGACACGTGTCCAGATATTAGAGAAATGAGAAGCTGCAGGACTCAGTGAGAATCATCAGGTTTTAAGAGGAGCTGCTGCAGAGATGTGATGAAGAGACATGAATGGAGAAAGAGCCGCATCGTCTGAAGGTTGAATCTGCGAATGTATTATGTTTAGTAATGTCACACTGTGTTCAGTGTGTGTCACATGTCGTTTTCCAAGGTTGTGACATTTGGAAAGTTTGAACTTGAAGCAGTTTTTTATCACTGAAAAGTCTTTTTCATGTGAACTCATCAAAGTAGAAACTAAAAGCAGTGTGAGACTCGGTAACAGCCAAACACGTCTGTGGTCTCGTTAAAGCACACCTGAGGTTCAGGGTCCTGCGTCACAGTAGTTTGTTTCCACTTCAACACGAAGCTTCGCTGAATCAGCTCTGATTCTCTAAGCAGATAAATACTGAAGGTCACAGCTGCAGCTCTCAACATTCATGTTCCAGTTTGAGGACTATAAGTTCACATGAAACTGTGTTCTGCAGGAGAACCGACTGCTAGAACCTCAACTCTGACAAGTACAACAACCAGAACCCACAGAGGAGTGAGACTGGAACCAAACCAAAGAACCTAAACTCAGATCAGAGTCTGCATCATCAGTCCTCCATCTTCTACAAAAACAAAAGATTCAGTAAATCTGGTCCCACAGAGCCTCTGTGGTTCTGAGGATGGTGCTCACTATTCTGTCTCGTTCACATTAAATTGCTTCTAGACAGGAAAACCCAGGCTTCATGGACCAGGTTCTGTTCACTGAGAGACAGAAGAGCAGTTTTATCAGATGCAGACTTTACTGAATAAAGAAGAAAAGACTGTGATGAGCTAAAGCTCTGTCAGAAGACGCTCTGCAGTCGTTAGCTCAGAGAATCGATCGTCGTCTCGCTCGGCTTTGACACTGTGGTGGAAAACTCACTGTTTCCCCCATTTTCTCAACAAAAGACAAAATGTGTCACAGCTGAACACATGGTAGGAAACAGAAAGACTGACCGTGATATTTATCATCCTTCATCACCTTTTCCTCACACACCAGTACAGACAGGTCCAGCACATTCAGAGAGTCCAAGCAAACTAAACTGAGCTGGGAAAAGACAGGAGGTGAAGCCAAAGTCCAAACAGAAGTCAATGAGAACTGGTGAAGAATCTAAACCACAGCATATAATAGTATAGCAATGTCCACATAGCAATAGCAATGTATGCACAGCATAGCAACAAAATGTCCAAACTCAGGCAGAACTCTAGGAACCAGCAACAGATCCCTAACACTAACCAGATAGAAAAACAACATTATGCTTCAAAGTAAGAGGAGGGTCTGCGGTCAACTGCAGTCTGGATGGGGAATGATGGAAAAGTCCAGAGAACAATAAGAGTCTAAATGATGGAAATGACGATGATGATAATCATCCTGATTCTCACTGATGTTCAGTGACTGAACAAAGCAACTACAAAATCACACAAACACTACAAGACATTACATGAGGAAAAGCGACAAATATACAATAAATACTATTATTTTACTCAACAATCTAAAACACCGTCCACACTGAGCTCCTCCTGCTTTCTCCATCCACTCATACGCCACCACTGCCTGTTATTAACTTTGTTTCTTCTGTCTCCTGTAGTTGTCTCTCTCTCTCTCTCTCTCTGTGTATTCCAGGTCTTCAGTTGCTGCCCATCCAACCTGCCTGCCTGTTACTTGTTGTTATTGGTTGTGTGATCTGCTGTTCTTTTCTCTCTTTCTCTTTCTTTCCACCCACCCCAAGCGGCTGAGGCAGATGGCCGCCCACCTTAAGCCTGGTTCTGCTGGAGCTTTCTTCCTTTCTTAAAAAGGGAGTTTTTCCTCTCCACTGTTGCCTAGTAAATTTTGCCTAGTAGTTTATAGTAAAAACCAATCAGTTAATAATAATAAGGAAACACGTGTCCACAATACTGGTTGTTTACTGATCATCAGCCAATAAGATAAGAAAGATTAAACTAAGATAAGATAAACTAAAAGTGTTAAACACTGTATTAGATCAGACGCTGTAGAACCTGTACTTACACCTGTACGTCTCTGTACTTAATATTTATATATTTGTATATAGTGCCTTGAAAAAGTATTCACCCTTTTTCCTTTTTCTTATTTTGGAATTTAAATGGCACTAAAACCAGTCCCAGCCAGATCAGGGACAACAATTTAGAGGAGTAGGAGTATAAATCAGGGTTAGGTTACACAAAACTATCCAAAGCTTTGAATATCCCATGAAGCACCAATAAATTCATCAAAACAAAGTGGAAGAAAAATGGCACCACAGTAAACTTGCCAGGAGAGGGTCGCCCACCAAAACTCACAGACCCAATAAGGAGGGCATTAAGCAGAGAAACCAACAATAAACCTGAAGAAGCTGGAGAGCTTCACAGCAAAGATTGGAGTGTCCATCCAGAGGACCACTATTAACCATACACTCCACAGCAGTGGGCTTTATGGAAGAGTGGCCAGAAGAAAGCCTTCTGGACAGAACACCATCCTCTCAGTGAAGCATGGTGGTGGCCGTGTCATGCTATGGGGATGTTTCCCTCAGCAAGTGCTGGAAACTGGTCAGAAGTGAAGAAGCGATGGATGCTTCAGGGCCCTGGAGTCAAGAAGGTCCTGCAGCAATGGTAGGTTGCAGCCTATCACATCTCAGCTGAGGGGATGATACGCAGCTTCCACTGCTAAAGACCAGAGCAGACTGCAGCGTATCATCCACTCAGCTTAGTTAGTGATCGGCTGCAACCTACCACTGCTGCAGGACTTCTTCAGCTGCCTCAGGATAAACATCCTCTGCTGGGCCTTCTTTGTTAGGGAGCTGAGGTTCTGCTACCACCGGAGGTTCCACAGTGTTAACTGGGGAAATGAAGTGATGGAGGTGGGTGGTGCTGGGTTCCTCCTGTAGTCTACAGTCATCGTCACAGTTTTCTGAGGGTTGAGCTCCACGTTGTTTTGACCACACCAGGTCCTCAAACGGTCAATCTCTAGCCTATACGCAGACTCATCTCCCTCAGACAAAAGCCCAATGAAGGTGGTGTCGTCTGAAGATTTCAGGAGTTTAACTGACTGGTGGCTTGAGGTGCAGCTGTTGGTGAACAGGGAGAAGAGGGGAGAGAACACAGCCTGGTGGGAAGTCGGTGCTGACGGTCAGGGGATCAGAGACAAGTTTACCCAGCTTCACGTTTTGCTTCCTGTTGGTGACGAAGTCTGTGACCCACCTGCGGCTGGAGTCAGACACAGGGATGGAGGAGCTCCACAGGGATAAAAGTGGAGGATTTGAATATAGAGCAATTCTTAAAGAAAACCTGTTTCTGCCTGAGAGTTGGGACTGGGAAGAAGGTTCACCTTCCAGCAGGACAGTGACTCACTGCTAAAGCAACACTCGATTGATTTTAGGAGAAACATTAAAATGTGTTGGGATGCCCCAGTCAAAGCCCAGATCTCAGTCAAATAGAGAATCTGTGGTCTGACCTAAAGACTGCTGTACACCAGCAGAACCATCCAGCTGAAGGAGCTGGAGCAGTTTTGTCTGAAAGAATGGACAAAAATCCCAGTAGCTAGATAAGCTGAGCTCATAGAGACATATCCAAAGACACTGTAGCAGGAATTGCTGTAAAAGGAGGCTCGACACAGTGTTAACTTTGAGGGGGTGAATAGTTATGCATAAGACAATTTTCAGTCTTGAATTTTTTTTTTAAGTTTTTTAGTTAAAAAAAATACTTTTTTTAAATTTCACAATTTTATGTAGAATTTTATTTTTGTGCCAAATGATAATTCATTTAATTAAAAGGAAAAGGGGTGAATACTTTTTAAGGCACTGTATATACACACAGTCATGTGAGCAGAGGTGAAAAGTACATTTACAAGTACTGTGTTTAAGTACAATTTGCAGGTACTTGTACTTTGCTGGAGTGTTACTCCACTACATCAGTTACTAGTTACTGTCACTGTCACTACATCAGGTGTTATAATCAGCTCCACCTTTACCTGGTTAAATACACTGATTTTCTAGTGCAGTACTTTTACATTAGTACCTTAAGTAAAATTTAGATAATACTATAATAGTACTGTAACTTGAGTAGAAAATGTATAGGGTATTTTAATTGTACTGGCAAATACTAGCACTTTACTGAGTACTGAGTTTGTATACTTTACAAACGGGTGAATGTAAGCGTGGTTAATATTAATTAAACTACTTAGATTTTTAAACAATTTAAAATTATTATTCAGTTTATTTATTTATTTTATTCATGTTTACAGTTTTTTAATAAACCAGAAAAACAAAAACTCATGAAGACACGAGAACTGACCTGGTGAAAGCTTCTGATCTTGCAGTAATCCAGTGAATCAGCTCAAGCTCCTGTGTCTCTTTTCTTTCTGACACACTTCACCTCCCTCACCCCTTCTCCTCCCCCAGTCCTATCAGCCTGACTTCCTGTGTTTGAGGTGAGCTCACCGATAAAGAGATGATCAGGGAAACTTTAACACCTTCAGTATTTGTTTACTTAGAGGAAGCGAACACGTGCTCCATACGTGGACATAAATATAATATCACCGAACATCCTGAAGCAGAAGAAGAAGGATCTGGATCCACAGTCTGCAGCAGTGAGTCCAGTAAACACGTGAAGGTCTTTACTGGTTTTTATTCTGACTCTAGGAAACAGTTCTCTGCTCTGGGATCAGGCTATTTGTTGGACAACAGGTGGATTACCAGTGATTAGAGTGGATTTAACATAGGAGCCTGAACACGCCCATCATCAGTTGGATCTAATCCTCTGACACACACACTCACACACTCTCACTGTTCTCAGGTCAGATTAACAGCTGATAGCAGCTGATTGAGGAGGTAAATCATTAAACACAGCTCAAGTCTGTGTTGGTTTTATTCTGTAAAATGATCATATAGTGGTAGTATGGTAGTAGTACACAGTAGTACACAGTAGTATACAGTAGTATACAGTAGTGCAGATCAGAGAAAAAAACATTAACTCCCAATCCAAATTTATATGCAGATGATGCCATGTTTTCAATATTTGGCTTTTCAGCTTAAACTTCATGAGGTTTAATGTTCTTCAGAACGTGAAAGCTGATTTTATCTTAATAACCTGTAACTGCAGTTCCCATCCACACACTAAACTACAGAAAATTAAACTGTCCACTGTCAGAAAGTGATAAAGATAAAAAATATTCTGATATTTAAAGAAAACATTTGTTTTTAATCTAAATGATTGAAGTCTATCAACATCATTCTCACTCCACCTTAAAACAACGCGCACTCGTTCAAGTGTTATCACCACATTAAAGGTTTATCAGCCGTTATCAGAACCATAATTCTGCTGCACCTATCAGATCAGAAGTAATAATTAATTCATACTTTGACCAGAATTAATCGATTGTTCAGTCACAACACAGAGGAATGAAAAACCCAAAGAGACACAGTGACACAAAACAAAAAACCTGAGACACAGTTTTGGTAACAAGTTAATAAAGTAAGGAATCATTGGAGCTGTTTCAGTGGCTTCCATCCACATGCAGCTCATTTTAAAACACAGCCAAAGAAAAAGCTCATTAATGCACATTTCTATCCACACAGTGATATTTAATTATCAGCAGATCAACAGCCGACTGTTCAGTCACTGCAGAAGACGATCAGGTAATAAAACCTCAGACTGTAGAAAACCATGTAGGTGAAGACTCTAAGTCCAGGTGAGGTTACCTGGATGCTGAGTCATAAACTGTTTGGACCTAACATGGAAGACATCCAGTTGCCACGAACCCATAAAAATAGTTGTTGTTGTTATTATAATACAAGTTTTTATGAAAAATGTTATGTCCTTCTATAAACTGAAATATGATGAGAGGACACTATTATTAATGTCCTGATTACTGTGGTGTTTGGTGTAATGTAAACCTCTGTGGTCCCTGTGGTTAGGGTTAGGAGAGGAACAGTGACCGGAGGTTTGTAGTGAATAATCAGTAGTGACATGTTTGTTTGTTTTTTAGAAAACAACAAAGTTTTAAGTGGGTCATGAATAAAATCAGGTTTAATGATTGATTGAAGGTGACGGACGCATCATAAAGTGTTTTATCGCTCTGATGATGATGAACTCTGACCTGAGACAAACATATTATCTGGGCTGTTTTATGTTTATTACAGTGTGAAGTGCTGCCACCTACAGGTCTGACTGAGCCACTGTCTGAAGACGAGCTGGGAGGTCGCTGCTTTAAACACAGTCTCTAATTTACCTGAGGACTATAAAGCCAGAGTGGACAAAATAACAGAAACAATTCAGCCCAGATTAACAACAGCAGAAACTACAGGACAACAACAAAACTGAACATCATCACCTTCAAGACTTAGAATTCACTGCAGGACCTGGTCTCAGACTGGTGTTCCTAATAAACTCAATTAACACCTTATACTAAATTCCATGTAAAGCAGGACCCATGTGCCTCTGCAGGTCCAACTGTTCAGTTAATGACAAGTTCATGAAACAATTCGTAGATGTAAGAGTGAGTAATATCAGAACTAAGCTACAACCTCAGGTTGGGCTCCTCCAGCTGAAAGTAAGATCCAAGTACTTCCTCTGCTGCCTTTTCAGAACAAAAGCAACCAGAGTTTTAGCTCCAACAGAAATTATAAGCCCCTTAAAATCTTAATATGTTGTATTTTGTTACAAAAATGTCTAAAAGCGTGTTTCCATGTCGTAATGTGTTACTGTGAAGATTCACTGCATTTCACCCACAACAAAACAACAACATGTAAACCTTCTCCATCTCCACTGAGTGGAGACCGATCACACTCACATTCACAACATGGACAGTTCTGAGTTAGAACATGAGACTCCAGCAGAAAGGAACCACCTGCTTCTTCAGCTACTGTCACGACTCCACTGGTCATTTACAGAACAACAGTATAGCATCACTTCAGTTTAAAAGGAAATCAGCTATGATAGTGTAGGTTAGCAGACAGAGGAGTGATGAGAACAGACAACGTGCGGTCACTACCATAGAAACACACTGATAAATGACCGAATGAGTTTTTAACCTGATCTGATCATTTTAGTGTCTGAGGCCAAACTAGAACATGAGCAGCTGTTTTTACAGACACACAGACAGACTGAATAAAACCTGGAGCTTACAGCTGATGCTGACAGGCGGGTGATCCAGCTCAGGGGCGAGAGCAGCAGGAGCAGGCAGAGAGCACAAGGAACAACCTGGGAATGGACTGGTTTACATACTGGCAGGTGATTGGGTGATAAGGAGCAGGTTAGCAGGAGGGAGGGGCTCAGTCAGGTAGAGAGGAGGAGCAGACAGGATGATTTAACACTTTTACAAACTGAGTCTGAGTGTGTTTGTGTAAAATGTCACTGTGACAGATTATGTGAGATGATTAGAGCTGAGGAGGATGTGTGTGTGTGTGTGCGTGTGTGTGTGTGTGTGTGTGTGTGTGTGTGTGTGTGCGTGTGTGTGC